>AYJT01012742.1:0-11870 GCA_001278415.1 Ocimum tenuiflorum | reverse complement strand
TATATATATATATTGCAAAATAATAACAACTCAATTTTAGATATGTCTTATAAAAATTATATCTGTTTTTAAAACTTATATGTTTAAGTTGTATATACCAATTATGTCGTAGATCCTAGTATAAAAATTGCATGAAAAATTAGTTACCGGTTGTATAGGTTTTGTAATTGTATGAAGGTGAATGCTCAGATAGTAAAATATTTACCCATAGAATACCGAGTCGGCACGCTAAATGATTTCACCATAAAATGAAATATTAAATTAGTTAAAATTTCAAAAGTTTACGTTAAAATTTACATCTTCAAATTTATCTGAAAGTTAAAATTCAATAAAATTTATAACTTCTGGTGTGTATGTGAAAGTTGCAAAGATACAACTAAAAGAAGTTGTAAAGATAAAAGAAAAAAAAAAGATTGATTAATGAATATGAACCTAGCTATATTACCGGCGTAAGTGTTATTATCTCTTTCTCTCCTCCATCTTCTGCTCGCGAGTTTCTCCGTTTTCTCTCTCTCTCTCATGCTAAATACTATATCGCCCCCAACAAATCCCCCCAATGTCGCATATCTATATGTATCTGTTTTCCACAATATATATCTCTATAAACAAACCCCCCTCATCACTTTCACTTCATGTAAAAATAAAAAATAAAAAAATAGATTCATGCAAAAATATATTTCCATTGATGGAGTCAACTAGTTTGAATTCAGATCGTTTTCCTGAGGGTCTTCGGATTCTGGTTGTGGATGCTGACGCTGCATGCCTCAAGAGTCTTGAGAAGATGCTCACCAAGTGCAAGTATCAAGGTCTTTTTTATAATTTCAAACATGTTTTTTCCCCGTCTATCTTATTCTTGATTACCATTACTTTATCAATGTTGGTTTGGGTGTTGTATATGTTTATTTTGGTTTCAGTAAGGATAAGTAACCTAGGACGAGAAGCACTGGATATGATTGAGAAAGGGAAGAACGGTTTCGACATGGTGATGAGTGATGAGAACGTGGGAGACATGGATGGTTTCGTGTTTGTAGAACAAGTTGGTCGTCTTGAAACCAATCTTCCAGTTATAAGTGAGTGAGTGTGTGTGTGTGTGTGTGTTTTAACTGTTAAGTAAGTAGCTCCTTCCTATATGTTTTGTTTTTGAAGTTGATGTGTTTACGGAGCAGTGATGTCTTCCAACGGAGAAACAAGTAGTGTGATGAAAGGTGTGAAACATGGTGCATGTGATTATCTTGTCAAGCCCATAAGACCCAAAGATATACGATATATATGGCAGCATGTCTTTAGAAAAAGAATATCAAGTGTTAATGCAAAAGAAAGCATCGACATCTCCACTAAAACTACAACATATCATGGTGATGATGGAGACGACGGACAAATGGTTTCCATCAAGAAAAGAATAATTAATGAATCTTCTGCCCCTGTGAAAAAGCCTAGGGTTGTTTGGACCTCCCATCTTCATAACAAATTTGAGGAAGTTGTGCGTCAGATTGGAGTCCAACGTAAGTTTGTTCATGATATCATTTGCTTTTGAGAAGTTTATGCTAAGATTGGTTAAATTTATGCTTATGTGCGATTTGCTTTTGCTTTTCATAGATGCTGGGCCCAAGAAAATACTTGAATTGATGGGAATTCCATGGCTCTCAAGAGAGAATGTTGCTAGTCATCTGCAGGTATATATCATCCGCCAAGATTACTTGTATTGTATTGTATGTATTCTCATGAGGCATATATGTGTTGTTTCAATCAGAAGTATCGTCTGTTCTTGGCGAGACAGCACAGAGAGAATGAGGTGAAAGCAGCCTATGCTGGAAAGAACGTGTCCAACATGTACGGGCAAAGTGGAAATTCACTCACTCTGCAACAGAACATAGTGATAAACGAGAACAACTACTGTCCAAGTAATGTTAATGGTGAGGGGAATATGTATGGAGACCATCACATGACCTACAATCAACAGTTGCAGCTAAATGAGTCCTCCTCCATTTCCCGATCTCATTACAATCAAACTGATTTCAACCCACATTTTCAGTATGATCACTTCCCAATCGTCTCCAATGATCCTTGCTCTTCTTCCAACTGCTCCTACTTCTACAGCAAGAACAGACACTATGCTATTACAGAAAACACTACTCCACACCACACCCTTTCCACACATTACCATCAGCAGAATATGAATTTAGGACCAAGGCCAGCTCTTAGGCTGCAGGAAGTGGAGCTCGCTGAATTACCCTCAGCATTGGAAGACATTTATCTACAGGATCCTCACACTGTCTGCATAAATTCACTCGGTTGCATTAATCAAGGTCTTATTTCTGATGATCACCCACACTCTGCTGCTCATGCTCATGATCACCCAGACACCTATGAGCCTCAAGTATGGCACCAATAATCTTCATTCACCACCTTTGCACATTGATTGTTACATAGGACCCAGTCAACACTACACCAACTATATATTCTTCTGATTCTGATCATGTTCATTTTGTTGAGACTTTTCCTGATTATATATATATTGAATAGGGCTGTATTCAGATTAAAAGTTTATAAAAGATTTAGGTCTTTTTTGGCATGTTGCTAAGCTACTAGAATATTTGAATAGTTTGAGGAAGGTTGTTTTCTACAATGCTAGCATTTCAAATCAAGTTTATTGGTTGCAATTTATTTAGTTGTTTATTTAAGGCATTCAAAGATTTAATTAGACTAGTTAAATATTGATTTGAGACAAAAAAAAAAGTGAAGTATTTACAAATGGTATCATCTTTTGGTCAATCCAAAAGCAATGACTTTATATTCAAAATTATCACACGGGCTTGTCCAATCGATCAAGCATTATTAAGTTGATATTACACAACCGAACGACAATGGCAAGTGGTCAAATTTTTTGTTCCTATTCTCCAAGGAATCTCACAACCTTCAATTTTTAGTAATTAATACTTAACATCGATTCTAAGAGAAATAATAATAATATTTAACATCGGCAACCAAAAATTTCTTACCCGATGCGACGGGTGACATGCTGCTGTATTAATTTCCATACTTTTTGTTTCCACCACAGAGCAACAAGAATGTATTCCTGCAATTAAAGCTGGATATTTGGAGAAGCATTTTCATTCATATGCTTCTTTGGCAAACATTTTGCAGAATGGCCAGGCGGACGGCTGTTCTTTGCAGTAAAATCCTTCAAGGCTTCTGACTTCGCTGACAATCTCCAAGGAGGTTTTATAATGTTACTGCCCTGTACTTTGATAGTAGCAGCCGCAGCTCTTTCTTCGAGTTTTGGAAAACAAGTTCTCCCAGTTGGAATCTGCACGAGTTTGGTGCCTCATGAACAAAAAGTAGTAGACAAGGATATGATATCATCTGACATAAAACAAATTCTAGCTTTCCTTGTTACACGAGCAGATAAATGACCTTTCATTTAGTGACAAGTATTTAATGAAAATCATATGATTATATCAGTAAATGAACCAAGGAAACATAGCAAGCATTAAACAATCATCACTTGCTTTAGAGCCTGGACAAATATGATGTCATGCGGTGCAGAAAAAGCTAACCTAACTGATAAAAAAGATACCTTCTTTGTAATGTTTCTCAAGGGTGCAGCCTCTGCACCTTTTGCTGTTTCTAGTGCAGTGGAGTTGCGGAACTCCTTGTCATTACTTCTTTCCCTTACCTGCATAACATAAGTTTATTAGATTTTGATGTTTATTTTGTCTAGGAACCTACACTACAACTGGATGGACACTGTTCTAATAAGCCATCGATCACCAAACTTAAGTTTGCTAAAAAATAAACACACTTATTTACTTTGGTGATTCATGTTGATGTAGTCTTTTTCTTTTTTGTTAAAAACAAAAAAAAAAAAAAGAACTTCCGTACCGTCCAATCAGCAACCCCCTGCTATTAACTCATTCATTTCTTGAAACTTGATTAGAAGTATGGGTGAATATTTACAAAATTCTTCTAAGAGTAGAGTAGACCTGTGGTTTTGTACGCGTTTGATTTTTCCCTGTCTCTTTCAACTTCGCTTTCTGCTTAAGCATCTCATAAAACTGAGGATATAGAGCAAAAGCATTAGGAACAGAATAAACGTTAGATAATTCTTGGTAATGTTAACAACACGGTGGCTTACCTCTCTTCGTTTTAATGCTCTTCCTTCACTCTTAAATGTGAAGGAAGAAGGCACAGTTGATATTCGTGCTTTGTTCTCAAATATATTTGAAGACTTGGAGTTGCTGAGGAAAGAAAGAAAAAGAAATTGGATTATCCTGTCAGGTTTTAGTTATGACTTGGAACGTGATTGGTGAAGGAAAAACGAAAACTCATTAAAAATACTTCTAAAGTAATGCACCTTAAGCTTTATAGACATGAACGCAAAAATAAAAGGCTGTAATGCTTACTTTGAGGATGGGAAGTAAGCCTTTTCATCTGCTGTTTTAGCTTCTGAAATTGAACTGCCACGTGTTCTCACGGTCCTGTAAGAATAATTAATGTATCAAGTGAGTTGGAGCATTTGAACATAATGAATACATATATAAAAATATTTTCAGGATCCTCTTGAGAATGTTTCTTTTCAAGTCTGAAACACAAGAGACCTTTTGTTATCTGCTAAAGGTGCTGCTTTGTAATCCTTGAATATATTCACAGATGCCTGGACATGGAAGACAACTAATTCAGTACAGATCTTTGAAATAGAATAGCCAGGTAAAGGAAATTAGAAGTTAAACAAACAATTCATTACCTTAGTTGCAGTTTGAGGAAGCAAACTGTTTTTATATTTCTTGGCTGGAGCCCTGGTGAATTTGGAGTTCTCAATTTTTGGTAAACCCAAAGATATGTCCTTTTGGGTGGCATCCGAACATGAACTAAAATTAATAGACATGTGGAGGGATGTTGTGTAGGATCTCCTTTTGTTGCTCGAGTCCAATGCATTATGCTTGCTTTCTGGTGTCTTATCACCATTCTTGAGTTGAATAGGCATGATTGGCTCTACAATAGGGGGACACTTCTCCTCCTTGAAGATAACATAAGGAAGATCATTTAAAAGGAACTAGACTAACATAGTAAATGCAGACCAGTTTAAACTATGTACCTTCTTGCACACCTTATCTTTTTTCTCAGACACAACATCACCACTGCACACATCATCTTCGAGGAGGTTAGTTAATTCCAATGAATTTCCCATGACAATAATTGGCTCCATGAGTTCTTTAGTTCCTTCTGGCTCGGTATCTTCCAAAGTTCTTGCCACTGAAGCAGCATAGTTGCCACTTTGACCAGTGGGAACAACCAGATCACTACTCTGAATCTCTTCTTCCTTCACAATTTCAGTGATCACATCGTAGTCTCTCTGTGTACGGCCCAAATCCAAGGAAGAACTTCCTCCAATCCTCTCTACTGTTTTTGCTGTTTCAGAGACGGTGCAAGTTGCTGCGCTTTGCTGCTGAAGCAATGCTGCAGCTCTCCTCCTCTTAAAATGGGCTTCAAAGTAAGCTTTCTTCTCAGCAACCGAACCGGGTTTAGAATACTTTTCAACGTCCTCCAAATATCGGTTGTTTGTAAAAGCTGACCATTTTTCCCAGTCTAGTGATTCAGACATGAACCTTCCAAAGGATACCGATGCTGTCAGAGCCCGCTGTATTGGATTTTCCTGCAAAAGTATTGAGAGCATTAACCAAAAATCGCACTTTTGTTAGTCATTCAATAATCCATTGATTCAGCATAAGCTATCAAAGTGGATTTTCAGCCCACCTGATTAGATTTTACAGCTACATTTGGAGGGCTTTTCAAAGATATGCATGGATTTTGCAGAGTCATATAGGTTTGAGTTGAAATAATTAGTCGGCAAAGACTATTCATGATTCATGGAAGCAAGCAACGAATGTAACTGAAACAAAAGCAACCTGATCGATTTTGCTTAGATAATATTAATAACTCAATACATCAAACGGTATGATGTTTACAGAGTCTAAACAATTGCAATAAACCCACATCAACAAGCTACTAAATGCCAAGAATAAGACAGGAGACTCTATGGATCTTGAAAAGGAACTATACCTTTTTTCCTTCTCCAGAAGGAGAAAGCTGAGAAAATGAGGGCACGAGGCACGCAGCAGATTCCCCCATCGATCCTCCAAGAAAAAATAATCAAGTAAAAATAAGAAATTAAGAGATAGGAAAAAAGAAACCTTGTACTTTCTCAAATTCTTGGCTAATTTTGGTGTTTTCACGCTCTCGAACGTCTGTTTCTTGAAAATTTTGAAAAAAGAAAACTTTTTTCATTTTATTTTAAAACAAGATTGAGGTCGATCTGATTCTGGGAGCCATTGCAGATCAACTAAAAATTGAACTAATTAAAAGGGTGCCAGGAAAAGGGAAGCATTTGACACAATTTTGTTTCTGTGCATAGAGAGGGAAGGAGAGTTTTCTGGCTCTGGAATGGGGTACTGGGTCTCTCCTACCAACGGCTAGTTGCATTCCTTCTCGTCATTATACATACTAATTTTAATCAAATATGTTGTTATCCAGATACTAAACGGCTAATTTCCTCAAAAAAAAAACAAGAAATACTAAACGGCTAATTGCTGATTTGGACTAGAAATTTTGAGTGGGGAAATAATAAATGGTGCAAGAAAACATTTTTTATTTTTTGTTTTTGCTCGGAATGCATAAAAAGTTTAATTTGGACAGTCGAATATATATACAAAAGAAGAGACCATGAACACAGAATAAAATAAATATAGAAAGTCAATAATACAAATATAAAGAAATATGTAAAAAACCTTTCTACTCATGTAATCGCTATGGTTCGAGATCCATAGGAACGCTATAAAGATAGAGAATGATATATAAATAATTCCACGTGTTATTATTTTTCAAACAACTAAGAATCTACACGCATAAAGATATTTATTATCACGGTTTTAGAGGACTCATCTTAATTAATTTATTTGCAGGTCAACAATTATATGTATATCTACAGAGATACGACAAACTAATTATATAAATAAATTGATAATAGTTTCATATTCAGAGCATAATATAAAGCGAAGTTGTAGCCTACCTCATGGATCTCGGCATTTTTGTTGTGAAAGGTGAAAATATTTGTGACGTTTTCTCCAAAAAAAACTATCGTTTGAATGGTTTAATTTGTAAAGGAAATTCAAATCAAATTATCAAAGTTCAACGACAAAGATATGACTAGATAGACATATCTTTTGAGTAGTATTTGGTATGGTCAGCTTCATTTATCACTAAAAAAAGATTAAAAAATTAATATTAATTATTTATGTATTTTTTTTTCTTAATAAATTTGGGAATGCACTCCAAAAGTATGTTTAAATCCGGATAATAATAATAATGGTTTATTGTTGAGACTTATCAGATGTGCATTCTTATTGGATCAATACAATATGGAAACAAAAATTTCAGATCAAATATTAATAATCCGTAATCCTGTGATTGAATACAAATTAGTATAATCTATCCAATTTATAAATCAATATTTTCATCATGTTTGTCAATAGCATTCTCTTAAATCATATCAATCCAAAACAACTGTATTAATTTTGTATTTTTGCTCTATGGTTGGGAGTTAATAAATCATTTATTTCCCTTGTTGAACACCCCTCTAATAGATTTAACACGATCAAATCTTTAATGGGTGAACATGATAAGAATGAGATTTCTAATTGGTCGAAACTAGAAAAATCTTATCTTAACCATTCGGATATGAATTGCCCTCATTGAATCAACAAAGGATTCGATGCGCTCGAATTACCACCCTAGTTCACCCTCCTAGATTTTATGCAATGTTGGAAAGTTGTGATGCAAATCAAATAATCTTTATCAAAACTTTGTGCGTTGAATCTTGGACCAGCTGCCACTTAGCTCGTGAGTAAGCTTGTTTACGTCTCTAAACCACAAACATATAGCTAGAACGTGTCCATTACCTACCCGATACCTAGTATAGAATGAAGTTGAATGATGATCTCCACCTCACCTCTCTTGAGGTCTAATTCAACCATCTCAGCCTGCAACATCTCATCACACAACCAACCACCATCCATATTTTTATAAAATTCACTATCAATCAATGTAGATGATTGTTTCTCCCAACCTGCACGTTATGGAACAAGCCTCCAGCACGGTATTCCGATGTTGAGGATGAAGTCGACGAGCTTTGAGTCCATGGATCACGCGCCTTGTCGCTGAATTCCGGCACTAATTAAACTAATTCTTTATCCATGCTCTCTTCACTCACGAAAATTAAAGTAGTTCCATCTCCAAGATTCCAGCTATTGCATTGCATTTATCAAAAATCGTCAGCAAAAACGAGACATGACAGATTTGTGGGGTGCAGTGCAAGTCTTTATTTATTTGGAAATTATATTTTTTCGATCATTTGATTCATTTAATTTGTGTATTTTGAAATTACGATCATTGTCACCATAATACTTGATATAATTTACATAATATTAAACAGTGAATACGATATCTCCAAGTTTGAGAATGTAGAACAAAAAGAGGCAACACTTTTGTCACAGCACTAGCCAGCCTAGCACGAAGAAGACTTTTTTCCTGCAGCTATAAACAAATGGCGTTATCCAACTTCTCGTGTACAAAACTGAATGTGATTGGTGACCGCTGCATATCTTCCTCGGCTAGTAAACATCATCATCCTTCTTCGGCAGGATATATTCAGCTCTTCACCCTAGAGAGAATTCTTATCAAGTCAGCCTTCAAACCACAGTGCTTTAAATAATACTATAGATATAGATTTTGATCTGACTTCAGCCATCCCACACTCACGCAGATTTTTCCTTTGATTTTTCTTTAGGAGCTTCTTTAGTATCTTCCTCTACTGACGAATCATCTCCCGCGTTCAAGAATGTCATCTTCCCAAACGATTCCTTGGCGTCCCCAAAGAAGTCTTTCACCTTGTCAACCACAGTTTTGAGTTCGTCCTGCGTTGGAAGCTGGAAAATTGCACAAAACATGATACGCATGAGAAGAGAAACAGGGCATGCTCAGAGCAAGTAGCACAGAATTAGTACCAGAAAAGTTAAGAGCTGAGGTGCATCAAAGAAAAATAAGAGCGGGAAATAAATATCAAAGCGAAGTGTGCTTGATTTGTATCTAAAAAATGTGAAGTACCATAAAAAGGTTAATGTTAGTTATTTGTTTACATTTTTTAGTTAATAAGAGAGAAAAAAGTAAAGTGGATTTGAAGGGAATCCTATTTTCAGGAAATGATGAGGTATCTTTTCGCGGAAACAAAAAAAAAGAAAACGAAATCAAACATAGGGGAATTCAAAATTTAATAAATTGTGCTATGAACAGATTGTAGGCAGTATGCACTAATGCTGATTACAATCATATAACTCTTTTAGAATAGAATAGCCATGTGAAACCTCTTGATCATTTTCCAAAGGATGATGAAACTAATATTCCAAAGAAAGGAGCTCTTTCTACTTGAGGATGAATGCCAATCCTCATAATTCTGACCCTACCGTGCACAAGAAAAAGGTCATAAGTTAACTGTTACCTCAATTACATCATTTGCAGCTAGTGCAGCCCTCACATTGTTGTTTTCCTGCATGTTGAGAGCAAGTGGTGATTTTTATCCCATCGCATTACGACTTCAGACTGAAACAATCTTAAAAAATGTGATCAGAATCATTACAACAAGTTTGTAGCCATAGCGGAATTCTGTTGCAGACCGCAATACACGAAACTGTTTCACAGCCATCTTCTGTATTTCCTTTTCATCCTGTTACAATGGAAGAAGATCATGTGCTTGTTTTATTTCAAACAAAAAGAAAAGAGGTTTAGAATGTTAAGTTGTAACTGCAAACAATACAGGCTCCATGCAATATGATCGTAGTTAACAGAGTTAACTACTACTTGCAATATGATTAGGTAGCCTTTCAACAATAAATCAATTGAAAATCCTGGAATCTATATGTGTATAAGCTACTAGTATAATCACAAATATGATCCTATCCACTTCAAGACATGTATATAATGACATTACAGAAAACTGAATTATAGCCCAGCGAAAAGCATAAAGAATTCTCTGGAAACACCTGCAGTATATTCATTCAAACTAGCCCTTGAAAAGAAGAACCTAACGAAAATCTGCAAACACTAGTGACAGATAGTATAAACCCGAAAGGCAAGAGTCCAAACAGTTGGAAACTCACTCGATAAATAACGGCTGCAAGATTCCTAGCCAGAGTGTCTTTGTAAATATATTTGCCCAGAAAATTATCCTTTGCAGCAACCATGATTTTGGCCGTTGTGCCACCCGTTACAATATTAAGAGGGTACCAAAGGTAAACCTGCACACAACATAACAGCTGACTCTCAGAAACATAATTTTCAAGACATAAAACTTAAGCTCGATAAGTTGCACATTCGCAAGCTACTAACAAAGCGTAATTAGCCAGCGCACTTAAAAGATGGCATCTTGATTCAATTTTCATTCAAGAAATTCTGATGATGTCTGCTGAGTCACAAGCATAAAAGTAATCAAGGTAAAACAAAAGTTCATTATTATGCTATCAATAACCACGACCATTTTCTCCTCGAGATACACAGAATCGAGAAGATCTTGACTTGGAGACATTTAAGATAACAATTGAGGAATATCGAGAGGGAAGGAGAGAGAGAGAGAGAGAGAGAGAGAGGCAAGAACATTAGCCATGCGAATGAAGATGACGAACTTGGGGTTGCCATCATCTTCAAGCTTGGGAATAGGAGGAGGGGGCTGGCGCTGGTATTGTCTGGCAGCAATTCCTTTCTTTCCTTTTGCTTCAACCACCATTAATTTATGACGTTTCTGCGGATTCTGGGCTGTTGTTGTTCTTGATGAAAACAGTGAGTGCCTGATAACTGAATCGTCATGCATTCTTCCATGGGAGGACAGGGGCAAACGTACCAGCGGATTCAAAGACATCGCCACCTCCATAAATCTTCCAAATTCTGAAGGATCTTGTTTCTACTGTTGTTTGGTGGGAGAGTAGCGTATGGGTCCTTCTGGCTAAGCCTTATCCACGGAATTTTTGCTACTATTTTGGTTTTTCTAATATTTAGAGGTGGCAAAAGTCGTGAAAAGTGGAGGCTGTGGATATAAATAAATTATTAACACACGCGGCACCTTTGCTACACCATAAATTTCTTTTATTTATATTTTCCACATCCTATTCCTTGCCATGCTTATTTTCCTAATAGGTTAGGTTATTATTATTACTTCAATTAATATTGTTAAAAAGAAAAAATAATTGACGCTTTTTCTACGCCAAACATTTCCCCAGCATCTCTTTCAAAAAAAAATTGAGACACCCTATTTAATTAATACATAAATTCTTATAATTTCATGTTCTTAATCTCACGTAGATATTTGATTACATGATTTCATCTCCAATCATAACTTTTATTTTTCAATTAATTTTATTTTTTTTAATTTTTTGGTTGAACTTTCTATTTTTTTCACTACACATCTCCGATTATTGATTTTAAAATTTTCTCTATAGTGAAATATATCGTTTTGATTATTTTTATTACTTATTTAATTTTTCATTATCGAATTATTATACTACATATATTTAATTTATTTAATATTTTTAATTGTTTTATTAGAATATAAATTCAACTCTGGAATTATGTTTTCAACTCTGGAAACCCCTTGAGGGTATGGTGCTTAGAGGCTCCAGGCGTTCCCTTGGTATCAGAGCCAGGTTGTTCTTTCCTTGCGGAGCGTAGAATTCAGTAAAGAGTGTGTGTGAGTCGTGCAGAGTTATCAAGCGGTGAGTAGGAAGGTAACCCTTACAACTATGGATACCCTCTCTTCATTATTTAAGCAT
>AYJT01012731.1:0-14427 GCA_001278415.1 Ocimum tenuiflorum | reverse complement strand
GCAAAATCGCAATTCAATCCAAATCAAATTGATTGTATGCGAATTTTGTGTTTATTTATTTGCAAATCGATAAATATCTAAATTTGTGTTTACAACTACATTAGCCCATTTCCAGTAAAACTAACCCATACCCACATGGTGTAAGTCTCCATCTTGGAGAACTACACAATATGAACTCAAACATCTCACGAAAAATTTACAAAATACCATGATAACATCAATTGCTCATTCAGACATAAGCGAACAATCCATTGTAATGGTAGAATGGTAATCATTCATATACTAAAAAAATCATTATCCATAACACTGATTAAATAAAAAAAATAAAGCATGAAGGAGTTATATAAGTGATACATTTATATTATTTGAATTTATTAAATCTATGCAACTTTCGAAGATTCATTTAACTTATTTAGTTAATTTATTTAAGGATGATACGAACTTAAAAAGTGGTTTGGATGATAATAAACCCATTTCTTCAAAATGTCAAAATGTCACAAGCAAGATTGCAAAACACAATAACTATAAATGAACTATATGTGTCATAATTATTCAATATAACTATTTTCTATTTACGTCACATTTCTTAGACATTTACTTGATCAGTTGAACTCATTTCATTCAAGAATATCATGACAGGTCAAATTTTTTGAGCGCTTAACATAGGACAATAATTCTCATTTCTCTCTCCCCTTTTTCGTTGGATAGTATAATTACACTTTTTTCCCAAGACAGTGATATTTTTATGCTCATTAAATTTTAAATAGAGAATGTACAAAAAAAAAATGTAAAGATAAGATATTTTTCATCCGACCACAAAAAATTATATGATGGTGTAAAAATGACTAAAAATAATTTTCATATTCAAAATTATTTTAAATTTTCTCACCAAATCAATAAGCTCCAGCTCAACATTTGTACACTGACATCATGACTAAACTGTGTCACTCCACCTCGAAACATATGTTACATAATAATATTACACATTATATTACAGCGTAGAAATATTGACACGATGGTGTCACTCATGCTCTACGCATAAATTCCAATTTTCTATTCACCACTCCAAAAAAATAATAAAAAAAAAACGGTTATACAAATTCGGTTTAATGGAAAATTTTAGAACAATCACTCTTACTATAGCAAAAGTTAAAATAATCACATTCATAAAAATACTCACAATATAATTAAATTGATATTTTTGTCCTTATTTTGACTAACTTAAAAAATGTACTTTTACAGCAAAATCGAACGGTTTCACCCCCAATTTAAATTAAATTAGACACGGCAAAATTACATGGTTTTGCCGGCTAAACCATTATTCAATACTTCCAATCATTAGGACCGCATTGAATTCCACAATCAACACTTTATGGAGACTTTATAGGAGTAAAATTAAAACTTTACCAGATTGTAAATATTTTTATAAAAAGGAGTATTTTAGAAATGATCGATTTTGAGAAATACACAAGACATTTAATGTGTCGATGAAGGTTTGCAGTAGGTTTAATTGGGGGAGGATAACAGTGTGTGTGTGACGTGGCGAAATGCCAACACACAAACAAAATAGCCACTGTTGAGCTGAGCTCATTATTCTTCCAACACACATTCTGGACTGCTCCTCCTCTTCGTCATGACCCAATCCTTCCTCAATATACGCCTTCATCCTCCTTCTCCGTCTCTGTAAGTCTTTTCCCCCTTTTTCTTTCTTTTTACTGAACCTTCTTGTGGGATTCTACATTCTGCCATTCAAATTAGTTGCTTTCTCGTGGAGATGTTGAGTTCAGTTTTCGGGGGTGGACTAGATTAGGGTTTAAGGTTGCCGGTGGGTGCATGGGAAATTGGGCGCACTAAGCTAGATGTGATACCATAATTCATGAAGATGGTGAAAGTCTGGAAGAGAATAGTAACGAAAATAGAAATTATGATTCGGCATAAGTTGATGCACTTAGATGTACGTGTCTTTCTAAAGCTGAATGGCGTGTTATTAACTGACTGGGAAAAAAGAACCCTTACTGGTTACCTTTCTGCATTCTTATTCTAAGTCCTAACTGCTATTGAAAATCTAGCTGAAGCTATGAGAGGTTGCCTGCTGATACTAAGTTATATCTTGGAAGGATATATTGTTTCAGCATGCCTCTGGTTCCAAAATAGAATGCTTTCTGATGGTGAATTGCATCTGAGAAGTGGATGGGATATCGGGATTGGTTTATACTAGGATGTAACTTGCAAACAGTATTGGCTTCCAGAGGGGGTACTGCTACGTTCAGCTTTGAGGCTTGGGTGATCACTTTGGAGAATAAAAATAACGTTTAGATATGGATTCCATTTTGACGTAGTTACTGGTAGAATTGATAAGAAATTTTGTTGAAGGGGTGAAGGCTTGTATTATACCTATTAGTGATGCAAATTGCAACAGAAGTTATCATATCATTGGTTGTTCCTTTTGTTCATTTATTGTAAATTCTGATGCTGTATAATTTTCTTGTAGGCTATTTCCAAGAACCAAAGTTTGCTCTCAGGGAATATGTCCTTGCACAAGGGTGCAATTAGAGATATTTTCCATTCCTAATCTTTTGAAGGCATCTGTAGTTGCAAGAACCCCCTTGGGGTGGTCCAAGACACCATCTGTATTTGCGGAGCAATCAGTCAAGTATTCAACTGGTTCAGGAGCCCTGGTTACCAATGATTCTGAAGAAACATTCACCCCTGCCTTAGTTGGTAATGAAAAGATTGGAGTTTTATTGCTTAACCTTGGAGGCCCTGAGACTCTAGATGATGTACAGCCGTTCTTGTTTAACCTTTTTGCCGATCCAGTTAGTATCTCTTGGTCATATTGCTCTCTTCATTTTGCTGCTAAGTTTATGGAAATGATTTACAATTCTTTTCTCTGTTGTTTTGCACATTGGGAAGTAGGATATTATTCGACTGCCGAGATTATTTTGCTTTCTTCAAAAGCCATTGGCGCAATTTATAT
This sequence comes from Ocimum tenuiflorum, assembly GCA_001278415.1. NCBI lineage: Eukaryota > Viridiplantae > Streptophyta > Magnoliopsida > Lamiales > Lamiaceae > Ocimum > Ocimum tenuiflorum. The sequence goes on along the minus strand of AYJT01012731.1, from coordinate 11,450 downwards.
CTGTTGTTAGATCACCAAAGAGCAGAGAAGGATATGCTTCAATTGGGGGCGGTTCTCCATTACGTCGTATAACTGATGCGCAGGTGCAATCTTATTGGAATTACTGGGAACTCTCTACCTCAGTTTTCATAGTCAGCATAACATATTATTTGAGCGTAAATTAGGATGTGTTCAAGGTTCTAATTTGATTTCCCATGAATTCATGAAACACCACCATCAAACTGGTCTTTCATTTTCATTATTTATCTGGAAATTACAATGAAATTAAATATTAGTATGTGAACTTGTATAAATTGAATTTGTTATTATATTCCAGAATTGTGTATATTGTATTTGTGCTCTGTTTCTTATCATGGGGATTGGGGATGCTGAAAAAATATGAGTTGTTTACCTCATTGAAATATGAAAATCCTCTCTTAAATGTTTTAATAATCTTCTATAAAATTCATAAAATCTTTGACAGATGCGGTACTGATATTGCTTGATAATTTTTAGTTTCTCAACTTGTTCAACCTTAAAAATTTGACTGTGATGTCATTGGGGAACAATAACGTTATAGTCATTAGGGTTTCTGCTTCATTATAATCTGACCATCCAGCGATTACAATTGCTGGTTCTAGGCTGAAGAGTTGAGAAAAGCATTATGTGATAAGAATGTCCCAGCAAAAGTGTATGTTGGTATGCGCTACTGGCATCCATTCACTGAAGAAGCTATTGAACAGGTATACTCAGTCTGAATTTCTTTCGAATCAATCAAGTAATGTGTATGGTCATTGTTTATGGGACCTAAGCAGTTTATAATTGGTGCATGATGTTTTAGTTAATTAATGTCTTAGGTCTAGGTTCTCACTTAATTGCTGTGCGCTTGATTGTTGGGATTTTAATGACGGCCTTTTTCTTTTCCATTTTTTTTAAAAAGAAGTTTGGAACTTTGTATTATTTTGAATGAGTTCTTATACCAGTTTATACATCTATCTTATTCTCCCACTTCTATTCTTTTCTGGGAATGCAGTTAACTTTGGTAAGAAATTTTGAGTAGTTATTATTTATTTCTGATGTCAAAATATTTTTATGGATGGCAAGAGAAGATTATCAGTCATATGAAATCAAATCTTTCTTATTTGATTCTTCTAGAATTCTTGTTTTCAATACGAGTTTTTTTATCTAATACTCTAAATTTCTTTTTCTTTTACTTGGTTAGATTAAACGAGATGGGATTACAAAACTTGTTGTGCTTCCTCTGTACCCGCAATTCTCGATCTCTACTAGTGGTTCAAGTCTTCGGCTTCTGGAGAGCATATTCAGGTGCTTCTGTTAGGATGTGAAATCATGCATGAAGTCTTTAGTGGCCAGAAAATTCATCTTTGATGATAATTTCATATATATATTAGGGAGGACGAATATCTAGTCAACATGCAGCACACTGTAATTCCTTCTTGGTACCAGCGGGAAGGATATATAAAAGCGATGGCAGATTTGATTCAAAAGGAGTTGGGAAACTTTGACAGCCCTGAGGTGGTAATGATGATGATGATGGTGGAGGCTTATATACTTCATTCCTTTTGTTGCAACATTTACTCAATTTTTAATCAGAAACCTCAAAATGCAATAAAAATGATTTGTACGAATGTATTCTACTTCATTTGATGCTAGATTTTTATGACAGGTAATGATTTTCTTTAGCGCTCATGGGGTACCGCTTGCTTACGTGGAGGAAGCTGGTGATCCATACAAAGCTGAGATGGAGGAGTGTGTTGATTTGATCATGGAAGAACTAGAAACAAGAAAGATAAATAATACATACACCCTTGCCTATCAGGTATATTATATTTTTAGCTTCATATTTCGAAGAGTAATAAAATTACGTTATGGTGTAAAAGTCTGCCATGTTAGTCCTGCAACTCTGAGGCTTTATGTCTTCATTCATTTTGTACATGCTTCTGCATTCCATTTCAACAAATTGAACTCCAGGAATGATTTAGTATTTATGTCTTTATCTTCATTCTTAAGTTATTCTACTTTGATTTCTCTTTTCTTTCCAGAGTGTCAACGAGTTGTTGTTTTTATTACTCTATTATTTTAATTTGGTTGTCCAAATCTGTTACAGAGCAGAGTTGGACCAGTGGAATGGTTGAAACCCTACACAGATGACACAATCATTGAACTTGGACAAAAAGGAGTGAAAAATCTTCTAGCTGTCCCAATTAGGTGAGATTGAGTCGTGGATACTGGATGCCACCATTTTTGGCCATTTGGTTATTCTGTATGTACTGTGATATTTATCCTTGTTTTCTGATAGGGTAAGGGGGTGCACGAAGGCGCATTTGTGTTCCTCTGCATTATATAGCTCCCTCAACTGTTAGTTATTCACATGTTCTGCTATCAATTTTTTTTTCCACAGTTTTGTGAGTGAACATATTGAAACTTTGGAGGAAATGGACGTTGAATACAAGGAATTGGCTTTGAAATCCGGCATAGAAAAATGGGGACGAGTTCCTGCACTTGGCTGCGAACCTACTTTTATTTCAGATTTGGCCGATGCAGTAATAGAAAGTCTTCCATATGTTGGAGCAATGGCTGTCTCAAATCTTGAAGCTCGACAGGTAATTTTGGATATTAGTTATTGTGCTAAAACATGATTAGTTTTGAAACATGCAAAGATATGAGCATAAACTGGTAGTATACAACATCCTCATCGTAAGCCGATACAATTTAAGGATTTTATTTTTCTTGGTCTCAGCTTGATAACTACATTTCAAATTTATCATCTTTCCATCGCTTGTTTGTGTATTATCTTATCTTTTTTGGGTTTTAATTTTTAGGGATAGGTGATGGGTAAAAATGAATATTGTATCGTTTTTTTATCATCGATGAAGCATTAGGTATTGCAGAGCTAGTGGAATAAACTGGTAGTATACTACTACCTTCCCCAGAAGCAGGCAAAGTTTTAAGTCTGTTTTTTCTTTTTTCTTGATCTAGGCTTGAAAATGCAGCTTTATTTTCATTTTGTTCGTTCCATTATCATCCTTTTATCACATTTTGTAGCTTTCTTTTCTATTTTATTATTGAGGGATGGGTAGAAAATGAATTTGCATTTTCTTTTTCATCATCTGTAATTCGGGCATATCCGGAAGGATCATAAGCATTAACACAGACGCTGAAAAATAACATTTGTCGAAAGTAATGGTGTTTTCACCTCTCATGGGGAAGCCAACTATTCTGGACAAAAGTATTTAACAGACCAAAGCATTGCAGCAATTTGTGGATTCTCCATATTCTTTACCCTCTCTTAATTTTCACGTGTTCTACGTGTACGTAATGAACATAGAATCACCAATTGCTTGATTCTCCAGTATTTGTCTTCTCTTCAGTATTATTCTGCTGTTGTATAAATGTCAAAATCTGAAACATGTCACCTTCTACAGTCTCTAGTCCCACTGGGCAGTGTAGAAGAGCTATTAGCAGCATATGATTCGCAACGCAGGGAGCTACCGCCCCCTGTAGTAGTTTGGGAATGGGGTTGGACAAAAAGTGCTGAAACGTGGAATGGAAGAGCCGCCATGCTGGCAGTCCTTGTTTTGCTGGTGCTCGAGGTCACTACAGGGGAAGGTTTCCTACACCAGTGGGGTATATTGCCCTTGTTTCGGTGACTGCAATTGCTCCTCTCTAACCTCTGTATACATACACTCTCTGCAACATACACAAGGGCCCTAGATAGGAATAGATACTTTATGCTTCAGAGGAAAATCAAGAAATGAAGAATGTCGCCGAGTTAGAAATAGGGAAAGAAGGATATTCATATTATCAATGCAACTTGGGGGGGCTTGTAGGGCATGGTTCGAGTTAAGTGGGAGAAGAAGGAATCAAGAAATGGTAAGGTTTGACAGTTGTTTGAGAATAGGTTGGTGCACAGGGTCACCATTCCTTCTTTTTGTTCAATTGATGATTGGGGTTTGTTTTTCTTCGATTTTTGAATTTGTATACAGTTCTGACATTCATATCATGTATGCCTGCTTATATATTAGTTAAAAATTATGAATGCATATTAACTATAACTTACATTTTTATGATTTTCTTTCTTTTTCTGCATGTCTGAATCTGAATGGAAGATGCATTCTCTTTCCCTATTGCAAGGTAGATGCTGGAACAACCCTCACATTTCAATGCGAAGAGCTCAACCAGACAAAAGGAACTCATACATTATAGCTCATAATTGAGAGTAATAGCCAAAATCATATATAACATAATAGTTTTCTATAAATTGGGAGAACAACAAAAGAATAACTCAATCAGTTAAAGCACGAGCTTTCGTATTATAGTAATCATCCTCTTCTCCTCTCCAACTAAAGCTTCAAAAGGCCCCATCTGATGAGGGGATTGTAATTCTTTGTTATACAATGATGTTCTACAATTTAGTTCTTCATTTTTAATTCACTCTCTTAATAAAAAAAGTTTTAACCAAATCAATCTCTATTAGATTGTGATTGTAGAATCGAATATGAAAACATCATTGTATGATAAAGAATTCTAATGTGTGTGTCTTAAGGTTCAAAATATGAATTTTGGAAAATTAAGTGTAAAGTGATTATTTTAGAATTTAAGATGACTAAAGGCACCTCCAATTGGAGCGGCATTGTGGTAGTCATTGGCCCATTGCCTCCAACATAGCTCTTCACAAATATATTTTTTGCTACTTAAATTTTTTCCTTGTGCCGCACTAGTTCGCTATACTTGCCAACCCTTTCCCTCACTTTCACTCATTTGTTGTTTTAGCGAGTGTATTTGAGTTTAAGCGCAAGCACACTATGTAAACAAAGACACCAAGTATCACGCCCCAATTTTCATAAATGAAATAATATGCCTTCATTTAAGAAAAAACATCTTTATTGGCATAAAATATAAAAAAGTTCTTGGATCGTAATCACCATGAGATAAGTACATAAAAAAAAGAGTTTCTTTATTCATCTTGTCACATCATCATCATTCACGCTGTAGCCCATCACCCGCCACGTTATTCTGATAAATGGAAATGATTTTGGGGTGAGCGTCATTAATTCAGTGGAGATCAGTTTTTCCAATGTTATACAATTATGAACAAGCAAAGTCATGTAACTGAAATTTGCAGCCCATAGGCCAAGTTGCAGCCTTGTCGGCGTATATGAAATGTGCAGCCCAAAGGCCGAATGATATCTTGTAGCCTTTCGGCTTATCTGAAATGTGCACATGCGTTATAAAAGCATAACATGGATAATAAAAGCTTAACCTAAACTTGAACTTGAACTTGAACTTCGGAAAAATTGTACGTGATAGTTACTTCCATGCGCCACCTAAATATTTGTAGTATGAAATTAACATAAATCATAGTATATGTACTTAGAAAATGCGAAAATATATATACATAAAATACGTCTTCAAAGCCTAATTTGTACATGTATGTTACACCCTCAAAACACAATGCCATGACTTTATTTTATAAATAATACACGCACACAATATCATAATGCAAAATGGCTTGGAATAATGTTGATTTTTCATGTATCGTTTAAAATAACGAACCGAGCTTCGAACCTCGAACCGACCTCGAGCTTTTAGGTGTCTGGTTCGTTAAGCTCGTGCACAGTTCGTGCTCGAGCTCGAACTGAGCTCGATCTCGTACTCGACCTGACAACTGACCATACCTCGTGAACAACCCTTGAGCTATACCTCGATATCGACCCTCAAATCATACCTCGATATCGACCCTCGAGTTATACCCGACGTCGAACCTCGAACCATACCCTTACGAACCAGCATCCAGAACAACAACTCACGCCACCCATTTTTAAATTAAACAAGAAAAGACAAGAAACAATAGAATCATTTGACGGACAGAGCATAGCTCCGCCATCGGTCTCCCTTAAACTCATGAAATCCCTTCCCGTTAATGAGATATGCAAAGAAGAAGAGTGAGAATCACCTGGGTTCGAAGAGGAAAACTTTGGAACGAAAGAGAACTTGTGATTTGTTGTGAGTGAGAATGATACTATGAACTCCTTTTATAGTGTGAGTTTGATTTAATGAAGGGTCCTTGAGTTTAATGTCATAAATTGGGATTTCATTGAAGAAGGGATTATGGGGTATGCAAAGAGTTGCAAAATTGAAAGTGGATATTGATGATGGTGGATGTGGGTTGTTTCTGTAACTGACGAAACTTGGAGAAGACATCCCCCATTCCCGTGTGCTCCCATTTTCTTGAAAAAGAAGAAGATGGAATAGTAATTGGGCTTTAGACAAATAAACTTGTGTTTTAAGACAAAATTAATACTTTGGACCTGAAATAATATCTCTCATGGGTTGAATAATAGAGGCTCATTTCCAATGAGGCAAATATATATACACACACACACACACATATTATGTTTAATGATAGTGAAAATAAATAAATGATAAAAATGAGAATATGCAATAATAGTGTAGTAATATAAATTGAAATAGTGATTTAGGCGCGACTTACAGAATCATAACTCTTTAAAATAAAATTATATTTTTCGTTACTTTAAAAATTGAGTAAAGTAGTAGCGAAAAAATTCAAAAATTTTCGGATCACTACACTAAGCATACAGGAACTCATCCCAACCGTTGTATTTCTCATTCAATGTTGCAAAGGATTTGGAAACCTTGCACACAACTCATTTTGTGCAAGTCTTAGCCTAGTTACATTTATTTATAGTATGGATCACAACCCATCAGTTAGACTATCCGAAACCTTGCATCCAAACTCTAGGAGGCACATCTGTAATTGCCCTTAACTGCTCTGGGTGGTTACCGCAGCTTTTCACACAAATAGCTTCAAGGAGCTTCCCGAAGGGTCACATTGGTTCGCATCTTAAGCTTTTCGAGTGCGTGCCTTAGTCAGACCTCGCACTTTATCGAGTCCCAGACACGTTTATCTGGAAGGGTCGCGTCCACTTGGGAACCGACGCATTGCTTGACACCCGATGCTTGAGCTTCTGAGACTTCTCTGTCTCAACCTCAGAGCCTCTCGATCACGCCCAGTAAGTCTCGGTCGCATCCTCGGGACTTCTTGGTCTTGCTCGATAAGTCTCGATCTCATTTGAGACTTTTTCTCGGACAACTCTCAGAATACTCCGAGTTTTCTTAGTGGGACTCGAACACTACCCGATAGAGTACTCATCCACCCAGCTCTTGGTACCAACACTCGATCATGCTCGAATTGCTCCGCATCAATGCTCGCTACGTTACTAAGGCTCGGACGCCCTAGCACCTTTCGGCCGAGATGTACTTTGTAGCTCAATACGTCTGGGCACTCCATAAATCACGGGTCTAACAAACTTTCCCCACCAAAGCCTGACGACATACTCGTCGTGCCTTGAGGGTCTTCACCTTTCTCCTACCAATACTTGGAAATTTTCCTCTCATACTGCCACAAGTCAACAACTTTCTTCCCGACATTAGACCAAGAAGTTAGTTGTTTGATTCTTTTTGCTTTGTCCCAAGGTCCGGTGGTTAATGATTTTCTCCACTGCCATAGTATATTGTTGCCAGATCACTGGTGGGGCTTGCTTTACTTGTTGCCTCGAAGGGTCAAGCAGATCAAAATGGAACCTCTTCAAGTAGGAGACATGAAAGGTAGGATTTACTTTCAGTTTGTCCGACATCTTTAATCTATAGGCCACTCATCCAAATTTCTTCACGATCTTGAACAACCCATCATATTTAGGAATTAGGCCTTTGTGCACAGTTTTGGAAGAAACCTTCTTCTAGATTTGGGGAGTAAGTTTTAAACAACACTTGATCCCTAACAACAAACTTAACATTTCGTTGCTTCTTGTCAGCATATCGTTCATTCTTCCCTGAGCTTTTTCAAGGCTTTCCCTTGCATCGTCCAACATTTCTTGTTTCTCCCTAGCGAACTTATTTGTTCCAGGGCAATTTCCTCCAGTTTTTTGCATGAAAACTTCATAAGGAGCCAATGGCTGTTGCCCTTACACCACTTCGAATGGACTTTTGCCTGCTGCGGAGGCCCGATGCAGATTGTAACAGAATTGGGCCATGTCCAACAACTCCGTCCAATTTTTCTGACTAGCAGAGACATAATGTCGCAAGTATTCTTCAAATAATTGGTTCATCCTCTTCATTTTCCCGTTGGTCTGAGGAGGTTTGCCGTTGAAAATTTCAACGATGTCCCCATCATACTAAACAAGGATGTCCAAAAGCATCCAGTGAATCCGGTATCACGATCACTGATTATGTCTTTGGGGATACCAAAGTACTCCTCAAACACCTCATACTTTGAAAACCTATCCACGATCACAAAGATGGATGACAAGCATCGAATTTTGAAAATCCAGAAATGAAGTCCATAAAAACGGACTAAAATGGCTTATCTGGTACGGGCAGTGGTTGTAGAAGTCCGATCTCGTTCTTCCTCTCGAGTTTGTCTAGTTGGCACACTAGACAGGACTTCACGTAAGCTTCCACGTCATCCTCTATCTTTGGCCACACATATCGTCGGGACAACAATGCATACATCCGTTTAACACCCGAATGTCCAGCCCACTGTGGATCGTGAGTTTCTTTCAATAACTCATGTCGAAGAGCACCCGCTGGTACATAGGCTTTGTTTCCCTTAGCAAACAACAACTCATCTTCAAGCCAATATCTTCGAAGCTCTCTCTTCTTTATTTATTCCACCAACTTCAAGTAAGTAGGATCAGATTGGGAAGATTGACGAATCTTCTCCAAGAAGTCAAACTCAAGTCAATCACGAAGCTCAAGTATCACAACCGGTTACAAACTTCGAAGTGGTTCTTAGTTACGGTCAAGGCAGCAACGTAGCTTTTGACTTTTCGACATAAGGCATCGACAACGTTGTTGTGAATTATGGGTCTATGGATCCAGTCAAATCAAACTCGCTCAAGTATTCCTGCCATCTGGCCTGTTTCTGGAACAACTTTTTTTGAGTTTTGAAGTAAGTATTGGCCATATTATCAGTCACGACCTAGAACTTGGAACTGAACAAGTAATGTCTCCACGCCCCTAAGCAATGAATCACGACAGTCATCTCCTTCTCATAAGTGTTGTACCAGGAATGGACATTCTTAAGCTTTCGAGTTTCAAAGGCAACATGATGTTTGTCTTGGACCAACACGCCCCCCAATTACTTTGTCCGATTCATCCACTTGTACTTCAAAGGGTCGGTCAAACAAGGGTAATTTCAGCACCAGCTCAGTTGAAAGGGACTCATTTAACCGATCAAAGGGTTCTTGGCATTCCACGGTCCATTCCCATTTTGCATCATTTTTCAACAAGTCTGTCAAAGGGCTAACAATCTGGGAGTACCCTTTGATAAACCGTTGATAATAATTAGCCAAACTAAGGAAAGATCTTAGTTCAGTTACTTTACCTGATATAGGCCAATATGTCACCGCTTGGATCTTCTTCTTATCCATCACAATCTGTCCATGGTCGATCACATGGCCAAGTACTGTGATCTTATCCTTGCAGAACTCACATTTCTCCTTCTTTACGTAGAGTTTATGCTCACGTAATTTCTGGAATACCTGTCTTAAGTGCTCCATGTGGCTCTCTAATGTTTCTGAGCATACTACAATATCATCCAAATACACCACCAAGAACCGATCCATGAACTTGTATAGCACATTATTCATTAAGTTACAGAAGGTGGCATGGGCATTGGTTAGGCTGAAGAGCATAACCAAGAATTCGAATGAGCCATACCTCGTTATGCATGTCGTCTTGGCTTCATCTTTGGGTGCAATGCATACTTGCAAATATCCCAACCAAAGATCTAATTTGGTGTAGTATCTGGCCTTCGTCAACTTATCAAATAGGTTCAGGGCATTCTAAATAGGGTACTTTTTTTTTTATGTTACCTTACTCAATGCCTAATAGTCCATGCAAAATTGAAGGGAGCCATCTTGCTTTTTTCTGAAATAGTATCGGGGACCCGTATGGTGCTGTTGGTCCCAAATCAGAGTAAAATAATTGATTGCGGAAGCGTTAGATAATATGTTAATATAGTCGTGAAATATAAGCCCGATTTTATCTCAGCTATCTTATGAGCAAGTCAGCTGGATTTCTTAAAGATAATCGAGTAGGATTAGTTAGGGTTTCTTCAGTTATACTCCAGCTACTGTGGGTAGCTGGGTTTCAAATGAACACTTGATAAAGTAAGTTACAGAAAGCTTGTAAATAACACAGGATATTATAGAGGTTTGGATTGAACAATCCTACATCATCTCTTTCTTCAAATGAAAGAAATTCACTAATCTTTGTTATACACGGTGTTTGAAAACGGTTTACAACTAGGATTCTTTTAAAACAGAGAGCTTTAATGCTTTCGGTCATAGGCATGACTAATCTTCAAAGCTTTACCGCAGTCTGTCTCCTAGGTTTCTTTGATTGGCAAGTGAAGGTTTCAGTTTCCTTCATAACATGAATCAGGTTGGTGGTTATCCTTTCTTAGTATGCTTTTTCAGGACTTTATCTGCGGGTCCGAAGCCTTTTAGCTTTGGACCGCTGGATAATAATTACTGTCAGAATGTCTTTCTAGAGACATTCTGAAAGTCAGCTTGAAAGTTCCTCTGTATGTCTCAGTTATAGGAAAAGATAATTGGGAGATCCTCTGACTTGATAGAGAGATTTCATGGATGTCAGCTCCCTTTCGGAAGTCAGCTTTGGAGTCAATCTGTCTTTTACTTTAGCTGACAGTTCAAGGTGAATTGCACCTGGGTTTCTTTCACAACTGATAAGCTCAACTGTAAACCACACAGCTGGGTTGGACGTGAGTTCTAAAATTTCTAAGTCTTGAATCTTCCAGCTTCAGTTCTCCGTGAACCTATGCTATTATAATTTAGACCTATACAATATTACATTCTAGGATCAGTTCTAAGCTACTAGCATGATTTATGACATCATAAAAAAGTTCTAATTCCTAACATGTGCCTTGGAAGTCGCACCAAGACGACACTCAACAACGCATCAAGTTGTTTTTATAACTCGACTAACTCGGTTGGCGGCATCCAGTAAGGGGCCTAGGCAGGTGTAGGAATGCAGAAACTGAATTCAGATTCGTTTTGCCTGAACCAGATTTCGGGTACCATAACTTATCATACATCAGTTATTCTCTAAACATGCATCTAAGAAATAAAAATTTCAACACACAGGAGTACCAGAAATTAACTGCGAATTTGGTGCAAAGTTCTTCTACGGATGTAGTATCCGACTCCAGAATTGGGTTCTCAATTGTATCCCCTTTCTGATTGCACGTAGTCCGGTGATGATAGAATCGCAAAATATCCGCTTGGAAACCAGCAGTAGGCGTCGCCCCTCATTGTCCCTATCTAGGGTTTCTGTGATTTTTTTATCGCGTGAATTGTGTTATGATTCTTAATCACAAATTCATATTTATAGAGGAATTAGCAGTC
>AYJT01012730.1:0-12558 GCA_001278415.1 Ocimum tenuiflorum | reverse complement strand
AATTAATTTCTCTATGTTTAGCCCATAGACATAAATTAATTTATTAATTTCAGATTCATTTCACCAGAGAACCGATACCGACACCCCTTTATCCTCCGATGGTGAGTCGGGGCTTGTATTAGATATAACGAACCCCGCATTTAAGATATTTGGAACTCATTAATTAGTGGAGCTCTGACAACTCTAATTGATTAATCTCTTATTTAATTTCCTCGAGTCACACAGTTCATCTTTATTATCATACCTGAACTTAATTAACCTGCAAGGTTTAGTACGATAAACTTTATGAACACCTTGAGAGAGTGCCATCATCCTGAAATGGATGTGGACGCTTAATACAAATTTGTAGCTTATCATAAATGACTTGTTGCCACCCAAGATACAGAAATTATTGAGCTGACGAAAAGCTCTCACCCATAATAAGTCGAAGTGACACACAAGACATATATATAACTTAAACTCTATTAAGTTAGATTCAGTTAAATCACTGAGATCTTGATTCTCTGCTCAATTCAGATAAAAGAATACATCTCAACATGATCCAACCAATACGTTACACGTACTAGTATATCAAACAACCTAGATAAGATATTTCTTGAATATATTGCAGCCTAGATAGGCGACTCATCCTCAAATTGGCTCAGCTGTGATTACTGTTTATATCTCATTTAGGGTTACCGATCATGCACTCTATTGCGATCTCCTAATGCTACATGATCCATCCTAGTTATTTGAGATAAACTGACTAGTTGTCATATGAAACGCATAGAAACAATTAGTTCTGTATACAACATAAACAAAGTTAACTTTACGTATATCAAAATCCAACAACAGGTGGTTTCGTCCCTCGTGCCAATTCAATCTTATCTTCTGTAGCCCGTCTCGATGGCAACTCTTTCGGAAGTTCTGGTGGCATCACATCTTCGAACTCCGCTAACACACTAGCCACTTGGTCCAAAATTTCCTGGGTTATATTTGATCTCGATCACAAAGGTTTCTTCACCCCACTTTAATCCAGACATTAGTTACAAGGCAGAGATCAATCCGCCATTGAGTTTTCCTATCATTGGCTCACTGTGGTACTAGCCCCGCACAAACGTTGGGCAATCTTCGTCAAGCACCATTAGACCACCCAAGTAAGGCATCATAACAACTTTGGCTCCAACTAGAAATTCGTTCCCAAGGATGATATTAAAGTCATCCAAAGGAATCACTATCAAGGAACACATTTCTTTTCACGAACTTACTTTAATATCCACGCTGGTCATGCCCTGAATGGGCTTGGCCTCGGAGTTTATTTCTTTTATTTGACTAACGTGCGGTATTAAGTCAAGACCCAAGGTTTTGACATACCTTGAAGCAATGGAATTTTGAGTGGCCCCGTTGTCCGCGATTGCAAGAACTTCTTTTCCATTCACGAAGGTCCATACATAAATCAATCCTCTTTGGGCCTTTGAATCGCCTTGAATTGTTGTGATCAATTATAAGGGATTTAACTTGGAAGCATCGCGTTTCTTTTATTTTTGTCCTCGGTTACAAGGGCGTTCAGTTTGGACTTTTTGGGGCAATCCCGCATCCGGTGGTCATCGTTGTCGATAAAGAAACCGCATTTAGGAAGTTCCTTCCTTCGACGTGTTGGTGTTGGCACTATTGAATTTCTTTTTAAGGACCCCGCCCTTGTTCTTCATATCCTTCTACTTTGCTTTGCTGGCGTCCTTCTGTTTTAATACTTGTTTCAGGGACTCCGACGACTTTGTAGTCCACTAATCCATCAGTCGTGGCAATGGTGGTTGGCAAGTCCTTGACCTCTTGTTATCGTAACTCGGCATGGGCCCAAGGTTGCAAACCAGCAAGGAAGTTGAACAACTTATCTTCCTCAGACATGTCTCGTACATCAAACATCAAGGAACTTAATTCCTTAACGTACTTCGTTCTTTGCAAGCCATGAGGTGTTATAAGGAAAGAACTGATCTTTCATTTCCTTCTTCAAGGCATCCTATGCGTCGTTCTTGTCTCGATTCGTACTAGCATCATCTGATAACCGAGACTGCCACCACAGCTTCGCATCCCCCACAAAGTACATGCTAGTGATCGAAACTTTCTCATCATCCGGGACATGGGCCGCTTGAAAGTATGTTTCCATATCCCATAGAAGTTCTTGAGTTCTTTAGAGCTTCGAGCGCCTTCGGATTGTTTGGGCTCCAGGACCTTCAACTTTGAGGACGGGCGTTCTTACATAGAACAAAGCGCCCATTTAATCACACGCAAATCATCGGTGAGAGACTCCAACTTCTTGTTAACGGCTTCAGTAAGGGATGACATTTCTTCCTCGCAAGTAACTATTCATCCCACTACAAATGGAGGCAAGTCGTGTACCGCTTTGTGAAGTTCCCCCATCTTATCTTCGACAATATATAAGTACTCGATCAAAGACATTGCGTAGAAGTCTTCGAGGTCTAACCCAGTAAGTTTCCAATAGAAGAACTCGATCTTCTAAGGCAATAAACTCTTGTTGCTGGACCACCGTACTTAGCAATTTCGCACTAAAACCCAAATTGGGCTCTGATATCACTTGTCACAAGAATATTTTTCGCTACTTAAATTTTTCCCTTGTGAGGAGCTATTTTCACGATACTAGCCAACCCTTTACCTCATTTTCACTCGTTCATTGTTTTAGTGAGTGTATTTGAGTTTAAGTACAAGCACACTAGTTTACTTAGGCACGCAGCAGAATATAAACTTTGCCTAGTTACATTTATTTATAGTGTGTCGCAACCCATCGGTTAGCCTATCAGAAACCTTGCATCTGAACTCTAGAGGCACGTCCGTGATGGCCTTTAACTGCTCCGGGTGGTTACCGAAGCTTTTTCACGCGAATGGCTTCAAGGAGCTTTTCGAAGGGTCACTTTGGTTTGCGTTTGAAGCTTCCCGGGCTGTGCCTTGCTCAGACCTGTGCCTTACCTAGTCCCGGACACATCTCTCGGGAAAGGTTGCATCCGCCCAAGAACCGTTGCATCGCTCGACACCCGATGCTCGGGCTCCCGAGATTGTCTTAGCCTCGGGGCCTCTCGGTTATGCCCGTAAGTTTTTGTTGCATCCTTGGGACTTCTCGGTCTCTCTCGATAAGTCTGGGTCATGTTTAAGACTTTTCTCGAACAACTTTTAGAACACTTTGAGTTTCCTTGGTGGGACTCGGACACATCCGGGACTCCTTCGGACAAGGCCGAGTCTTGCCTCACAAGACTCGGGTTTTCTCGATAGATTCTCGGACACTCGAGTCTTGCCTCGGCAAGCTCGAGTCTTCTCGGAACACTCGGGTGTTCCTCGGCACTCTCGGACTTGGTGCTCGGTACCTTACCGAGTGCTTTGGACACTACCCAATAGAGTGCTCAGTCCGACTAGCTCTTGGCACCAGCACTCGATCATCCTCACGTTGCTCCGCATCAATGCTCGCTACGTTGCTAAAACTTGGACGCCCCAGCACCATTCGGGCTTGACGTACTCCGTAGTTTGATATGTCTCGGCACCCAACAAATCAAGGTTCTAACAGCTCCCCTAGTACCCCACTGCTCCGCCATTTTAACAATTGCGTGTAGTATGTGGCATCATACTGGTCATACAAGGCCTTTTTTTTCTTTACAAAATTTATTTTCCAATTGAAAATTCCTTTTTTAATACAGTTTCTTTTCTTTTTTACTTTAATTTTGATTTTCCAAATTTCTTTATTTATATAATTTAAGGTATATACTTTTCTTTTCCTCCCCTTTTATATCTATTTAATTTTTTAAAAATCTCGTATTAATATTATAATTTATTTCATTCAAAATTTCTATTTTATTATCTTATTTATGCCTAACTTTTTATTAAAATATAAAATTTAACATAAAAATATTTTAGTAATTAAGACATAACATAAATATATATTGGATTAAATAAAGATGCTGAAAATACAATACAATAATGGTAAATTAATAATGAATATACATAAACATACATGCAACATACAATCGTAATATAAATAATTTAAACTATTAAAACAAATATACATATGTATTAAAAATATATGCAATATATTCAATCAACTTTAGGAGGAACCAAAAGTGAAATATTCCTCGAAAAAAATGAGGAATTGATGGTTGGATATGATAAAATGGTAATTTCAACTTTAGAAAATGGTAGAGTTAATTTTATTATAAATATTATGGTTGGAGATGATTTGATTCCTTGAACAAGATAAATGATGGAGTCTCTAAGAATACAAAATAATTTAATCACGAACACTGAGACTACGAGAGGAAAAAAATATTTATTGCAGGGATTAGCACAATAGAATTTTTGGTGAAGATCCAATGCTTTTAGCACCGTCCGAAAGTCTTTATTTTTCCAAAAATTTTCACGAGTACACTTTTTTGATGAACAAGTATATTTTTTCATCCGTTCATGTGAATTTTATTTCCTTTGGCTTATCTATTTTTAAACTTAAAAAATAAGATTGTGCACAACAGTTTGTGTTGTATAAAGTTACAGAATAGAGTATGTCGGGAGGGGAAATTAACTTCATGTTCGATTGTATATCATTCTTATTGAATTTTGACTTTTCCTTTATTTTTTTTTTTTGAGAAATGAGATAAATGAATTTTAACTTAATATAGCTTGATAATGGAATCCGGCCCTGACCCAACTGAAAAAAATTATACGGGTGATTGGGTTGATGTCTGAAGGCCACACCCACACTATCAAAACCCTACCAAAACCCCTAATCAACCTCAACACTCTAAATTACATCGAATTCTTGAAATGCGTCGAGGAAATTCAGTTCGCTAACTATTCTCTACACTTGTTTTCTGGTACGATGTATTGAAAATTTCAGATTCTTGCTTTCTCTTCTTCAGTTTTCTTATTATCGCCGTTGGAACATTTAAATGCATCGAACTGCGGTATTTTGTAGCCGTAGAGCATTCAGAAACAGAGCTTCAATATCATTGCACAGTTCACTGTTTCTCAACTCTCAGTTGAACAGTTCTGTTAATTCTAGAAATGAAAGTGGGGCTTTTCCCTTTAGAGCATTTACGTACAGCACTTATCAATTCACGAGGCGGCCACCCGATCCGAATGACCCGGCCACCTTGATGAAGGAGGACGGCGTGGCTGTCTGTTCCCAAATGTGGATCGAGAATTTCCGAGAGGCTGACAAAACTGTCACCAATTTGACCAATCATCTGAGAAGGTTTGAGCTGTGGGTGTTGGCTTACCAGAAAGTGTGTGCGGATGAGACTGGGATATACATGCCTCGTAGCTCTGTCACGCGTTCTGCGCTTGAGGATTTGTTGGCACTGCGCAATGCGGTCCTTGATTGCAGGTTTAAGTGGGGGGCTAGGCTAGAATTTTTCATTAAGTCCCCTAAGGACAAGACTGAGTATGAGTCCTTGTCGAAGAGGAAGATTAGGGCAATCTTGACTACTACACAGCCTGCAGCTTTCCAAGATAGGATTGTTCAGGAGGTGCTTTTTATGATTTTGGAGCCTATTTATGAGGCGAGGTTTTCTAAGAAGTCGTATGCGTTTAGGCCCGGAAGGAATGCGCATACGGCGTTGAGGGTGATCAGAAGGAGTTTTGCAGGGTACTTGTGGTATCTGAAGGGAGATTTGAGTACAGTGCTTGATGGTATGAAGGTTGGAATGGTGATCAATGCTCTGATGAGGGATGTTAGGGATAAGAAGGTGATCGACTTGATAAAGGATGCGTTGACCACGCCAGTTATCACGAGTAGGGTTGATGATGGAGAGAAGAAAAAGAAAAAGAAAAGAAAGTATCAGAAAAAGAAAGTTTTGGCAGAGGATGAGCCGAAGCCAGATCCATATTGGTTGGATACTTTTTTTGGTTTTGCTCCAGAGGAGGCTGAGATACGTCCTTCTTGGGGTCATTGTGGAATCCTTAGCCCACTTTTGGCTAACATATGCCTTGATGAATTGGACCGCTGGATGGAAGATAAGATTAAAGAGTTTTATAGGCCATCTACTAGTGATGTCATATGGAACAGTCCTGATGGGGAGGCGGAACAAGGAAACACATCTTGGCCGGAATTTGTCCCTACAAGTGGTCCAGATAAGACTAGGAAGATTGATTACATACGTTATGGTGGTCACATCTTGATTGGAGTTAGAGGACCAAGGGCTGATGCAGCAACTCTAAGAAAGCAGTTGATAGAGTTCTGTGATCAGAAGTATATGCTAAAACTGGATAATGAGAGCCTCCCCATTGAACATATAACTAAAGGCATCATGTTTCTTGACCATGTATTATGCCGAAGAGTTGTGTATCCTACTCTGCGATATACAGCTACTGGTGGAAAAATTATTAGTGAAAAGGGTGTGGGAACTTTGTTATCGGTAACGGCTAGTTTGAAGCAGTGTATTAAACAATTTAGAAAGTTGGCTTTTCTCAAGGGAGATAGAGACCCAGATCCGCAACCTTGTTTTAGAATGTTCCATGCTACGCAGGCTCACACAAATGCTCAAATGAATAAGTTTTTGTCAACAATGGTTGAGTGGTACCGATATGCTGATAACAGGAAGAAGATAGTTAACTTTTGTTCATACATCATTAGAGGCTCGCTAGCAAAGCTGTATGCGGCGAAATACAAACTGAGGTCAAGAGCTAAGGTCTACAAGATTGGGGCTCGGAATTTGAGCCGTCCTCTAAAGGAAAAGAAAGGACAATCACCAGAGTTCCATAATTTGTTGAGAATGGGTCTTGTAGAATCTATTGATGGACTTCAATATACCCGAATGTCACTAGTACCTGAAACCGACTATACCCCCTTGCCATTGGGTTGGAGACCAGATCATGAGGAAGCATTGCTTGAATATATAAAGCTTGAGGACTCGAGAACTCTGGAGGAGCAACGGAACTACCTTAAAGAACTTGGTCTGGTTTCTCCGCAGGATTACATTTCAATGCTTGTGTGGAACTACAAAAGGAATGCCATTTCAGTAGATCATGTTTCCTCTATGCTAAGTGGTGAGAGTGGAATGAAAAGAGAGTCAAGCTTGTTGGGATCAAATGGTGAAAGTAGTGAGGAAGACAAGGAAGAAAATACTAATGCAGCACAGATGTAAGATACTCAGTCATTTTCTTTCCGTCTTTGCAGAAACAGCTGTAACTCAACCTGAAAAAGGTTAAAAGATGCAAATCATTTTGTATTTTTTGTAGCATTAAATATAAATTATTCCTGTAGTCAGATCACAATTGCAGCCAAAAGTGTTTCTAAAGTTTTGTTATTATAACTTAAATACTTCGCAACGAGGGAGTGGAAGAATATTGTTGTTTGAAAAGAGTAATATTTTAGATATCTAGGCTATCTCATGCAAAAAGAATATTCTTGTCTAAAGAGAGCAATATCCTACACATCTAGGCTATCTCATGCGAGAAGAATATTGTTGTCTAAAAAAGAGTAATATTCTACATATAGGCTATCTCATGCAATTGTATAGGCTAAAGTCAAGGTTGCATAATTTGTTAGGTGCTAGTTGGTGCCAGGGGCTGTCTATTTGGACCTCTTTTTTTTAAGTATTTATATCAAACTAGTGTTGCATAGGGTGCCTAGGGCCAATTAATTGGCTCGACCGAGTTTACCACTGGCTTGCCAGGTGGTTTTTGGAACACCTAAGGTTGTCTAGCTCAATTCCTACAACATTGGTAAAAATAGTTGAAAAGAAGAGTGCGCTCCCCTAATGAAGTCTGTATTGGTCTTAAAGATTCAAATACACAGCCTTTGATATGACTTGTTAGATTCAATATATTTGCTTTTTGCCTCATATTATTTATCTACTGTATGCTGCCTCATCACTGGCCTCTTTTGTGTATGCTTTACTACTTATAGTTGTCAAACATTTGTGGCATTATGCTACTTCATTCAGTGGTTTAACTATCTATTAAACAAAAGTGAAGAAAATCCTACAAGAAATGCTGCAGGAAATAACTGTTCGTTCAAATTGCTGACATATGTTGGTATCAGATAATTGATATATATGCTAATGGCATGAAACATAGTATTGGCTGTTTTGGTATGTGTTTTGAGTGCTTTGGGATATGTTTTGGTGGGACTTGTTGAGAGCAAACGGATTAGCGAATCAGAGGTTATATTTGCGCCAGAATGATAAAAACAATGCTTGGCTGAGCGAAATATCAGAGCATGGTTATTCTATCTAAAAGTTAAGTTTTAAAGCATAATGTTATCGATGTAAATTCAGGGCCTCAGGCTTAAGAAGACTAGCCGAAAGTATTTCGAAAAAAGTAAGGGTGAGAGTAGCAGGCATGATCAGTAGAGGTTATATTTAAGTGGAGCCCCAATGTATCTTCATTTCTTGCAACACTCCATGAGTAAAAGATGCGTAGCCTGAGGAATGGCCTTCCTTGCATACCGAGATTTGAGACACCGAACAAACAAATAAAGTTGGACTCATGTCACTTACTTCTGTTGCTTATTTTTCCTTTTGGATTTGGAATCTGTCTTCATCAGCAATTTATTTATTTATTTTCCAGCGATTGCAAAATCACTTAGTTTTCCCATTTATCTGGTTTTGAGTACAATACATGAGCAATCTCTTCTTTTGGTGGATCTCGACGGTTAATAACTGATTTAAAATCTTGCTCCTATCCCTTTGAATAAAATGCTGGCTGCTTCTTGTTAGATGGTTGCAATAGTTGAGGATTAGTTTGACAGTGAAGTTTACCCAGCCTTGCTATGGTTTTGGTGGATGTAATAATCTAGAGGTCTGGCCACTATTACTTTATTCGCAGATGGCAGTTTAGCGTCACTTAGATGTTTCTAGAACCAATAATTATGACAGGAGAATTCCTAGCTTACACATTTTGAACTTATTAAAACAAGGAAACCTTCTGTGGTTGGTGCCAGCGTAATGAGAAATTCTGATGAAAGTGAGTAATTCCAATATGTGTGTTTCAAGAAAATTTATTTATGGCATTTATGTCGATCTGGAGGTATGACTTAGGGATTCCCTATGCTGAATTTTGTACCACATGGGATTTAATTTCCAAGTTTCTTTCTCTACTCCAGACCTCCTGATGCTCTTTGCTTGTACACATGAGATGTAAGTATAGTAAGCAACTTACCATTCTTTTTGTGTCTTCTGCGTTCAGACCTCTTACTGGTTGGTAGTTTTTCCCACATCTTTCTCTTTATCTGCTTGCTTCTTAAGGCTTACTAGTTATTTTCAATTTTTCTGTGGTGCTTCCTGCTTTCATTCTGAAGATGGAAGGTGGATATCAGATATTAAGGTTCTTATCAAATAAGAATAGCATATGGATATTCCTCTTCAGGTTGCTAGTGATAAGTGCTGCAATCCTCTTTATCCAAAATCTGAGCCTCAGGTATGAAAAGTTTTAGGAGTCTTTTGCAGGTGAGATATATCTGTGTTTTATAAAAGTGCACTTATAGTTCTTGATTTTCTTTGAAGCAACATGATCATGCAACAAGCAGTCTGCAGATTCCTCCTTTTCTGCAAAGACGTCCACGTTTGGGGTTTTCCTTTAAAGAATGTTCCAAAAATCAGATTACATGCAAAAGAAAATTACTCATCTTGTTTTGTGCAAAAATCAATAGAAAACTTGAAAAATCAGCATAAATTTCTTCTTTTCTGGAAAGACATCTATATCTGGTTATTTTCCTGGAATTATTTTTCTGTAAATCACTGGAAGATTACAATAATAAGAGATCTTGCAGTAATTAGCACAAAAAGCTCCTTGTTTTCAGGCTAGACCTTGTCGTTTTGTTCTTTTAGGCATGCATATACTATACACTCCTGCTGTTTCCCATTGCAGTGAAAAGGATTGGGTGGTTGCTCTTATTAACAAGTTGCAATGTTTTTGCAGGGAAGCCTCACATATTAAGACCATCTCTAGCGGCTCCGGTAGAATAGCGGTATATGCTTCTTTCCCGGCGGCTCACGCTCTAGTAGTCCTCCGCCGCCACTGCCGCTACCGTCACATTCCGCGTTTTGCTTTCAATTTATTCTGTGAAGAATGTGAGATAAAATAGCGGTGAGAAGCGATGAGTGAGAATGGTAAGAAAGAAAGGAAGAAGACGATGGTGCAAGAGTATTAGGATTAGGGTTTGATATATTTATTTATTAAATAAGGTTAAATTAGAATATGATTAAGGGCAAATTAGGATTTAGGGCTACTAAGTGCAATTAATTAGTAAATGAGCATGTGGAAATTAAAGAAGACTTATATTTATATAATTAGTTTGATTGATTATATAACTAAATTGATTAATAAAAATTACACTAATTTGATTAATTACATTAATAAAAACATAAATAAAAATTAAATTAATAAAAACATCAAAAACAACAATACAAAATATAATAACTGCTAACATAAAATATTAACAAAATATAACAATAATAAAAATACTGATAATGCAATACAGATTCAAATCCTCATATTAATAATCCTTTAAACCACCTCCAGATTCAGTCTCTCCCAAATGTGGAAAATAAATTTCAAAGTTGAAATTACTATTCGGTGGGGTTGATCGTTGAATTGTTGTTGTCTTTTAAACAAGATTTTAGCTTTTTCTTGTTCAAAATATAAGTGTATTGTGTGTATTTGGATCAAGAATCGCTGTATCCATCATTAAAATCTTATTTTGGTATTCCATCTGAGTTATTTCGTTCATCTTTTGATACTCATCGTCCATGAGTTTTCTTGAAGCAGTAGCTATTTTGATTGCTTCAATTTTCTCCCTTTGTATATGTTTGTCTTCCTCTCTATTCTCAATCGAATTTTGAAAAAGTCTCCGCATTTCTGCGCTTGTTTCCTTTAATGAATTTACAAGAGCAGATATCTCATCAGATCTTTTTTTCTTTAATTTCGACTTTTTCACACCTAGTGGGTATTGAGATCCAAATCCACTTCCACTATCATCACTTAAATTAATAGAAAATGAAGCTAATTGATCAGGTGATGTGGGAGATTTTGAAATTGAAGTTTATACTCAACCGATTTATATGAGTATATTACTCGTGGTTTTATGCAGTCATACTTTTTAAAATCTTTCATAATATCCTACACGTGGTCAAATTTGAACCATTTTTAAACTTTGGATCTATTGTTATCATCTATTTTGCACGATTCATTTGAATTATTAAATAAAAATTAAAGATAAAAACTACATAAAAAAAATAAATAATAAGATGAATGATAACTTACAATATCTTGTTTAGATGCACCACTGGGTTTAGCATACCCGACTTGTTGAATGCATCTTTTGAATTTGATGTAGCAGTAATGACAGGCCGCATACGACTTTCAATTGATCTACTGCTCCTATCTGACATAGAAGCAGTTGGTGTTTCAACATTGCTTCTGTAACACGATGCCAGAAATAATTTTTTGTTTTTCAATTTCTGGATCTTGAGATATTTTAATATACACATGACAAAGATGTCTATTTTTGTTGGGGGTATAATTCGAATTTAGAGCTAGCCATATCCTAGATAAGTATATGATCCAACAGTACATAATTAAAGAAAATTTAAACCAATTGTCAAGATCCATTATTTAAAGTAATGGACAAGATAAAAATCCGATGGTCTATATTTAAAGAGAATCTCAACCAGTGGTTGAGGTCACTTATTTAGATTTCCTAGATAAGATTTCACTAATTATTTAAGAAAGACTAATTGTTCATCATATGCATCATATCTAAAAAACAATTATTTTTTCCAAAAAAATGAATTTCAAATTTGTTAGCCGTATTCTTTGAAAAATCAATTCATAGTCATGAATTGAAAAAACAAATTTTATTTCAACAAGTTTACAACAATAATCTTGTCGTAGCAGAATTCTTGATGAACCAAAATATTACAAATGTTCTTGGAGGCTCAGTTTCTGGTCGTAGAACAATCCATCGTGGTCGAGAAGCAGCTACCCAAAGACTTCTTTATGATTATTTTTAAGAAATTCCCACCTATAACGATGAAAATTTTTATGGGCGTTTTCGAATGTCTCGGAGTTTATATCTTGGTATAGTTGATACTGTAAACAATCATGATAATTATTTTGAGCAACGGCGTAATGCAACAGAACGACTGGGCTTGTCCACCTTTCAAAAAGTTACAACTGCTTTTCGGTTAGCATATGCAATGCCAGGGGATGTGGTTGATGAGTACATCAATATTGTTGAGTCCACTGCACTTGAATGTGTGAAGAGATTCTGTCGTGCATTGTGGAAATATTTTCAGATCAATATCAAAGATTTCCTATTGCAAGTGATGTTGCTAGACTACTCTATATTGGTAAACAGCATGGATTTATAGGAATATTAGGTAGTCAGATTGCATGCATTGGAGGTGGAAAATTTGTCCAACTGGTTGGTCAGGACAATATGCGGGTCGTAGTGGAAAACTAACTATAATCCTTGAAATTATTGTTGATTATGATCTTTGGATATGAAATGCATTTTTTGGTATACCAGGATCAAATAATGACATTAATGTGTTGAAAAGGTCTCATATCTTCACTGATTTC
>AYJT01012705.1:0-12510 GCA_001278415.1 Ocimum tenuiflorum | reverse complement strand
ATATTAAATTATAATATAAGGAATTCAAGCTTGCTAAGCCTCGATTGGTTAATCACTCATAATGGTCGATTTATTTCTATAAGAATTATAGATAGCGGAAATAAAATATGGGGTGTTACAATCAAGCTCGACGAATTTGAAGAAAAAATGTGATGGACGAAAAAATCAAAACTTCATTGAAAACAAAAATGATCAAAATAGTTTCAACACCCAAAATCTGAAAAACGTATTAGCCAGAAAACATGGCAAGTTTCGAACACATCAGAACACAAGAAACAAAGCGAAACATAGAAAAAGTTAAGAAAAACACCTAATCTATGCCACTGGATCTTCGATTTTCAGTCTCGAACTAGCCCATGCATTCTCCAATGATAGACTCTTCTAAAAATTGTATAAACTCTATCAAGGTTGTCCATGAGGTGTATTTATAGGCCTAGGTATAAGTTGGGCCATGTAAGGGCAATCTTGTGAATTCTGGCAAAAATCAGAAAATTGCGATACATGATCGGGCCGATCAAAAGCTGATCGGACTGATCATCACCAAAATTATTTTTGCCTCGAAAACATGATTGAGCTGATCAAGATCAGCTCGATCCTCTAATTTGTTTCAATGCACTCCACTCTGTAGCGATTGATCAAGATGATCTGAGACACTCGATCACAACCGATCAGGCCCATCATCGTTCTGATCGGGCCAATTAAACATTTTTCCTCCAAGCACCAAACTATACCCCCTCTGTACTGTTCGATCAAAAGAGATCAAGTCATAATGATCAAACACCCTGATCGGGCTAATCGGAGGCTCGATCGGGCCGATCCACTCCTTGTTTGAGAATTTGCCAAATTCCACCTATCTTTCGCCAAAAAAACTCAACAAACACAATTAAACACACCCAAACACCAAAATATACAAAATGACACAAAACAAGTTGATAAGTGGGTGTTTTCGACTTAGAACCTCACAAATTATGACTTAAAACTCACAGAAAAACATACAAAATACACAGTTATCAAATCTCCCAAACTTAAGCCTTTTATCATCCTCGATCAAACTATCAAAGAACACAATTACATTCAAAGAAGATAACGGTGCAATGTCTCAATCCAGAAAAATCAAACATACACTTCACAAGCAACGAATTGCTAAGTACCACGATTGAATAGAAATTGAACCAACAGGTCAATCCTCAAGAAAGATATGATGATAAATTTCACTTACTCTCAAAGTGTTTAAACGGAAACACTCATCACAGTACCAAGAACCAAAACTCCCATAGGCTTGCCTTTTATCTATTTCTTCACCGAATTTGTATGCTCATTTTAAGAATCAATTAGGACTTTATCAGGGTTATAATGTAGGCTTCTTACGAGGTAATCACGAATACAATGAAATTTAACTCATAACTCTCCCCTTTTTGGACGAAAACCAACTAGGACTCCAAATGTTCCACTTTTCATAATCATCCATACTTATATCCGAAATTTCCAGACTCTATGTGCTCTTTTTGTTTTCCTTCTTTGTTTTTTTTCTTTTTTCTTTTTACGAACTTATAGCATGGATCTTACAACTTGTGTGCACCCTCACAAAAATATTCTCCCAAACTTAGTTTCAACCACATCCCAAGATTAACTACCCACACTGGATAATCTGTTCCAAGTATCGGACCTACCAGGAATAATTCACGGTTTCTTACAATTGCTCAACCTAGACAACCTCAATTCTAATAAAAAAGAAGACAAACATAGGCTCAAATTGGCTAACAAGGGATACATATTTTTTGAAAAAAGGTCAAAACAGAAATGATAACAAATATGGCTAACAAAGATCGCCTAAAATCATCTTCCCAACCTAAGTATAACTTATCAACCTCTAAACAGAACCAAGGCAAGTTCTAACATTTCTCTCAACTTAGTACCGCCATTCAGAAAGGATCATTCATCAACATTATCAAGCAGGCTCAAAACTTAGCAAAACTACCTTTTGACTAACCTGTTAACTCAATAACTAAAATCACATAGCACTTACCGAACCGATACCTATGCAATGAATGCTGATTAAATGAGTATCCTTGACATGTGATTACTCAAACTCACCCTATCGTTGTCGCACGTGCGAAGCACGGGGTGCTGCACACGGCGTTGTTGAGTTTGTTTTTTATCAGAGATCGATTTGAGGCTCTATGCTTGATTTTAATTGGACACCGCAACTTTCAAGAAGGTTTATAGTCCCTCATAATGGATTGGTTGATATTTTATAGATTGCAAGGGGAAATTTTACAAAGGTTTCCAATGATCGGAGTCAGAGAACTTACAGAACGCGTGATCTTTGCTACAGAACACAAATGAGCTATCAAGATGAAAGTAAAAGTGTTGTATGTGTGGAACGTGTGATTGTTGCTGACTAGTCACCTATTTATACGATGAGTACACGATGAATCTAAATGATCTCTAACCTAAGGAATAAATCGAAAATAGTTAGGGGGTCAATCTGCAAAGCGCGTGGGTGTTGTTATAGTCATGCTTTGGGTGCCATGCTTGGGGGTGTAAACGAGTCAAGCCGAGCCAAGTATTGCCAAGCTCGAGCTTGACTCGCATAATTTTGAGTCAATTTTGAGTTTTGGTCGAGTCACTCTCGAGTAGCTCACGAGCTAGGTCAACTCACTTACACCCCTAGCCATGCTAACTTAGTAGAGTAATCATTTTGGATCCTTCCTGTACGTGTACAAGTGTGCGGATGACATTGTGCATGTTTTGTGATAGAGCTCGGGGGTTCTGGGTCGACGGGTGTAGAGGTATCGGGCTGCTCGAGGGCCTTTATCCTTGCTTTGCTTATAGGTATCAAGCCCTTTCTGAGGTGGATGTCTAGCATTCGAGGTATTTTTTCTTGTTTGATTTTGTCCTGCAGTTTCAGGAATTTTGAGTAGTTGAGGACCCGATTCGATGGTCTTGAGATTTTGACCCTCAACAATAGCCCCCCTGTCTTCGCAGATCAAGTCAATTAATTCAAGGAGACAAGCAGATGCCAGAGTATCATTAGTGAAAATCTAAAGGAAATTTTATACATGTTTCGCATCATGTGATGATATTTGTGCTTGTCGTTCTGACGAGTTTCCTGTATAACATTCAACAGGGTGAGGTATAAATTTATTCGACGAGTTGGACTATTGTACCTCACTTGACTAGTCATTGAGTGTTCAAGGTTTTATTTCCAGGTATGACACCTAAAATAGGAACACGGTGATAGAATATCGATTTGTTAAGGCTTTAATTTATCCTCCGAAGTCAAAGAGGGCATAGAGGGTTGTTAGAAAGTTGAAATTCCAAGGGGATCCATTCCTGTCTCAGAGAAGTTTATCCTCCGGGCGTATCCATGCGCACTCAGAGAGGCCGCTGAAGGCTGTTGGAATTTTATACTCGTTGGGCATTTGGAATGCCGCACTCCCCTAGAGTTCTTTTAAGAATTTTTATCCGTCGCCCCATGATTGGGTGCCTAAGGATCTTTCGGCATCCCGCGCATCACGAACCAATGGTTCATAGTGCGACATCGCTCAGGTTTTTGAACCAAAAGGGAAAAATTCATCGCGGACAAGGGGTCCATATGCAGCATCGCTAGGTTTTTGAACCAAAAGCAAAAAATTCATTGTGGACCAGGGGTCCATAGTGCGGCATTGCTTAGGTTTTCGAACCAAAAGCAGACTTAAATAGGCCCAAGGGATTACATGACTAATAATGAAGGTTACGAGTTTTGGCTCAGTCAAGGGCTTGGGGCCAGCTCGAGAGCATATATAGTCGAAAGACAGTTGGCCTATGTTGTCGGGGCAGCAGCCCCGACTATGCAGATCACAGTGATCAGCTGTGTCTGAAGTAATTAATAATTTGGCGGATCATAGTCGCGAACTATGTCCGAAGTATATAGCCAAGGATAAATTGTGGCGTCGAGCCATATTCGGGATGATGCCCGAGAGATAATCTTGGAACAAGAATTCCATAAGCACTATAGAAATCTGTAGATAGTCACGAAGATAAATCTTTGTTGTGACTGTTAATAAGTCGAGCAAGAAATTTATGCTACCGGTCGGCATATCGTTAGGGGGGCTACGCAGCCCCGAGTATAAGCATGCTGAGTGCTCAATATAGGCGAGCAAAAATAATTGAACAGAGATAGTCGAGTATAAGCAATTGAGCGCGAACAGTTCGACACTCGAGATAGGACGATTTATCTCGTGCAACGTGATACGCATTTTTCCTAATTGAGAAATGGGTCACAATAATAAAAATATCGATCCTCAGGGACTAGGTGTAAAGAAACGTTGTTAAGCACTAATTCGTTATTGATAGCCCTATTGTTTGGTCGCATAACTAAGATATGGTTTTATTAACTAGACAACTATGGAAATGAGATAGCAATTAATAAAAGGAGGGTCTAGGATCATATTATGAATGCAAATCATAGATTAACAAATAGAATTCAATCACCAACAAGATCAAGACTGTTTTGATTTGCAAATACACCGAATACACCTTTTGAATTATAAAATGGAATAGATTCTCAAAAACACGTTTTCATCTTTTGAATGTAAGTAGTAAATGAAAAATCCCGAAAGATCAAACATCAAATACAATTAATTGTTCTGAACCTAATCTATTTCAATTAATCATTTCGAAATCCAAATCCATTAACTTCTTGAACTTTTCATTAAAGACCATTAACTCTGAACTTATTGAAAACACTTTTGATTGAATCAATGGAATTAAGAACATAAGATTCGAAAGACTCAGGAATCATCAGCAAATAAATATCAATTCTTCAATTCATAATCGTTGTTAACAACATTAATCCTAGAACCCCACCATTTGCTCTACCTACTCATAATTAAAGTAATTAAACAGAAAACAATGGAAGAATTCGTTAACATGCTCATGAATTTAAAGATAAGAAGTTCTACAATATTCTACAAAAGCGAATTAAACTAACTTACAAGAATGTAGACGAAACCAATGAAAATCCAACTATCCGATTGTCACGATCCGAAAAGCGAGATAAATCTAACTAGAAAGCATGTAAATATGTAGTCTAAAACTAAACCTAAGATAAATATTGTAGAAAGGAGAATAAAAATACCAAAATCTGCCACAAAAACCTCTATTTATAATTTTGGAGTGAACTTAGGTCAAATCCTCGCGACTGGGTCAAAAAGCCACAAAATTACTCAGTCCTCGACCAACGGCTCAGCTCAATGCTTCCAACCGCCTCACGACAAGTCTCAACCCGCGATATGAGAATCTTGATCAGCAACGGGGTCGACGCCTCCGAACCATCGATTGCCAGTTCAGTTTTGATGACCCGAGAAGTTCTTGTCCGGTGTCTGGTCGACGGTTTCATACCAGTGGGCGCTTGTTCGATTCCAACGACCCAAAATCTCACCTTTTCAATCAATAGTTGACATTTTCACCTGGATCGACCGAAACAACTTCATTTTCCACCAAAAACCTACTAAATAGAGAAAACACGAACACAACCCGACACAAACACAACAACACGATAATAAATTGAAAATAACACCATAACAGACTCACAACAACGACAAAAAAACACTGAAACCCATGCAAAATGACAAATTATCATAGCCCCGAGTGTGAGGTATCCAAGAACTCTGATTTTTTAGAATCCCATAATAAAAAATCCAAGAAATTGATAATAACTAATCCATATGAGTATTCTAGGATAGATTAGGGCGGCAGCACAACCCTAAAGTATATAATTACCAACATATCAGTTGAAAGTTTTCGAGTACAGGGAGTGGTCGAGCATCATGTAGCCCTGATTATCAAGTCGTGCTTAGAAAATCGAATAATCTTGAGGGGTGATGCAGCCCCGAGTGTGATAGATAGATATTTTGATTTTAGAAGATAAGTATAGAAATGCATCGAGGAAAATACCTCGAGTGACTTACTAGTAACACGATGTTGTTTGGTGAGCGTCTTTCAAAATCTTGGGCGTGAATATAGATGTTTGCAAACCCTAGTTTTAGTCACTTTTAGAAATTCAAATTTCAAAAGGCTACGAGCATTTTCTCTCTCTAGAGTACTCTACCGTTGCGACCTAGATTCTAGTCAGTTTTCTCCTTTTTTCTCCGTTTAATCACATTTTACTTAGCTTTCCTCTTAGAAGATGGTTCTTAAGGGTGCTCTATTTAACAAGGTGTCAAAGGTGATCGAAAGGTCCCTTCGAAAGAAATTTAGGGATTATGGGATAGATGCGGATGAATTTTCTTACCAAATCCCCTTTACCTCAGATAGATGCAATAGTCCACCGGCAAGTTACACGGCGTTTCCCACTAATCTCTTTAGGCACGGTATTAGGCTCCCCCTTCACCCTTTCTTTGTCAAACTTCTTGACCATTACCACAACACCCCGATGCAACTCGTGCAGGTGGGGTAGATGATGACCTTTTCACTACTCACTATCTACGATTATTTCGAGACGAGTGTCCCCATTGAATAATTCACGCTCAGCCACAATATGGAGATCAATTGAGAAATCCACCACCAAATCAGCAAGGATGTGTGATTTGATTGCAGTTCCAAACTCGAATTCAAGTTCATATCCTACTAACTCAACGACCCACTTCATCATTCACCCAGTCAAATCAAGCTTGGCAAATAATGATCACAGCGGGAAAGTAGTAACGACTTTGATAGGATGAGCGTCGAAGTATGGCCTCAACTTCCTCAAGGCATTGACTAGCGTGAGCACAAGCTTTTTGAGAGCCGGTTTTCAGTACCGACCAACATCTACTAACATAATTAACTGGATGTTGCCTTACCTCACTCCCGCGGACAAGGACACCGCTCACCCCCGACTCGAAGACCGCTAGACACAACAACAACGGTTCCTCCAGTATGGGTTTTGACATTAAGGAGGAGTGGACAGGTACCTTTTTAACTCTTCGATGGCTGAGTCAAAGGCAGTCATCCATTTGACCTTTCCTGCCTTCTTTAATGCCTCGAAGAAAGGTTGGGTCCTCTCCGAATATTTTGACATAAATCTACTAAAGGCCGCCAATCTCCCAGTCATTCGTTGGATCTCCTTTGCTTGTGGGGGCCCATAGGCTATTAATGGCTTTGATCTAGCTAGGATCCACCTCAATGCCCCTCTGAGTTTTAAGATAACCTAGAAACTTCCTAGATGTGATGCCAAAAATGAACTTTACTGGGTTCAACTTCAGATTATATTTGTTGAGGATCTCAGAGGCCTCCCGGAAATAGGCAAGATGATCCTCTAGCTCTAGGGATTTCACTAACATAGCGTCGATATACACATCCATGGTCTTTTTTATTTGCTCAGCAATCATCCTGTTCACGAGTCTCTGATATGTCGACCTGATATTTTTGGTCCGATGGCATAACTCGGTAACAATAAATTCCTTTGTTGTCATGAACACAGTCTTCTCCTGATCCTCCTTGTTCATCATGATCTAATCATAGCCCGAGAAGGTATCCATGAAGGACATCATTCCGTGCCCGGGTGTAGCGTCGACTATTCGGTCTTTGTGCGGCAATGGGAAGGGATCCTTTGGAGACACTTTGTTAAGGTCAGCATAATCAACACAAACCGAATTCTTGCCATTCTTCTTTTTTACCACCACAATAATAGATAACCACTCCGAGTACTTCACCTCTTAGATTGCACGACTTTTGAAGAGCCTAATGACATCCTCGTCCATAGCTTGATTCTTATCAGGGCGAATCAACATCATTTCTGTTTGAATGGTTTGAAGGTTGGGTCTACCTTGAAGCTTGGATCTATCGTGATTTCCTCCACATCCTCCTCCCTGACAGTATCGGGCAGATTGAGCTTTGATTCGGCCTTAGATGGACCGAAACTACTGGATTTGAAGCTTTAGAGGTGATTTCTATCGCATTTGCTATTCAACTGAAATGGATGGCAGACGGTTCATGATTTTGTAAGCGCCTTCCGATTAGGCTCACTGCCCAAAGCCCATGGAGTCGAAGAACTTACAGAATGGGTGCTCTTTGCTACAAGACGCAAATGAGCTACAGAATGAAAGTAAAAGTGTTGTGTGTGTGAAAGGTGTGACTGTTGATGACTAGTCACCTATTTATACAATGAATACAGGATGAATCTAAATAATCAATAAGCTAAGGACTAAATCAAAAATAGTTTGGGGGCAATCTGCAAAGCGTATCGATGTTTTGGATGCCATTCTGACTCAGCAGAGGAATCATTCTAGATCCTTCCTGTACGTACGCAAGCATACGGATGACATCGTGCAGATTTTGTGAGAGAGCTCGAGGATTCTGGGCCAACGAGTCTTGAGGGGTCGGGCTACTCGACGGCCTTTATCATTGCTCTACTCGTAGGTTTCTAGACCTTTTCGAGGTCGATGTCTTTTGTACCTTGTTTGATTTTGTCCAGCGCTCTCAGGGATTTTGACTGGCCGAGGTCCCGATTCGATGGTCCTGAGATTTTGACCCTCAACAGGTGGCATGGTCACTGGCGGCCTAGCCAGCTTCGGTCGATGGGGGTGTTGCCGATGGTGGGTGGCAGCAGTAACTGTGGTGCAAGCGATGAGATCTCCAAATCTCATCGTCTCATATAAGATTGAACAAGATTTAGATTTTCACAAATCTGATATTTTCCAAAATTAATTTTGGAATAAATCTTAGATAATCTTGATTCACAATTATCTTATCAATTTGAGATTTGGAAAGATAATTTCCGTATCTCAATAGATTTGATAAGATTTGCCATTAACCTTATCAATTTGAAATCACATAGTGGGATACAACTCAAAACCCAATTTTAGAGTATCAAAATTAAATCAACAGCCAAAAACGAAACGGAGAACGGCGAACGACACAATGGGCATGTGCCCGGGAGCGCTAGTGGG
Organism: Ocimum tenuiflorum; assembly: GCA_001278415.1. Lineage (NCBI taxonomy): Eukaryota > Viridiplantae > Streptophyta > Magnoliopsida > Lamiales > Lamiaceae > Ocimum > Ocimum tenuiflorum. The sequence goes on along the minus strand of AYJT01012705.1, from coordinate 3,595 downwards.
CCGCCGACGATGGTGATGATGGTGGCAATGGCATAGCGTGCACCTGCAGTGACAAAGGCGATGCACTATTGGAGCGCATGTGAAGCACGCGGTGCTGCACACGGCAACACTGGTCACCGGCAACCTAGCTGACTTCGGCTGGTGGGGGCGATGCCTGAGGTGGGCGACGGTGGAATTATGGTACAGGTAGTGAGATCTCTGGATCACATCGCCTCCGATAAGATTGAACATGATTTGGATTTTCACAAATCCAATATTTTTCAATATTAATTTTGGAATAAATCTTGGATAATTTTGATTCACAATTATCCTTATCAATTTAAGATAAAGTAAAGACAATTTCCTTATTTTAATGGATTTGATAAAGATATATTTTTATCTTAAAGGACTCCTTTTGCCTTTCTATCTCTTAATTCCTATGTGAATTAATTTTCCTCATCAAAATGGAATGTTCCCCTATACCAAATGGAGTGGTCCCCTACATCAAAGGAGTGGAGCATCTCCAACATCTTTGAAGATTTGTACTTTGTAGATGAATTTATTTTATGCACTTAAGTTTGTCGTGGATGGAAATTAAATACATATTTTTTGTACCTTATATGTTTTAATTTATTTTTGATTAGGAGCATGTTAGGATTATCACGTAAAATTTAATTTCTGTGAGCATATTTTATGACTTGCATTTCAAAGAGTATGCATAGGAAATACGTGATAACATGTGCATAAAAGAACCTTTTGAAGCAAAAAGTCTAAGTAATTTTGTAAGAACATTTTATTAAATTAAAATGCTAAGACCTCTACAATTGATCTCTATGGTAAACGTCCATCCGCTTGGCTTACTCATACTTGTTAATCACAGGTTTGTTAGACGAGAATTATATAAAAATATTCATTTTCATTTGAGTAGTTAGAGTTCTGCATGTAAAAGTCCATCTACTTGTCTTACATGTGGAATTTTCAATGGTACTCTAGAGAATGAAGATGAATAACATAACAAAGGAATTAAATTACGTAGTCTCGAGTGATCGATGCGAGGCTACGGTCGGGAACACTGAGGATGCGGTTCAATTTCACTTGTAGATCCTCACTCACCTCTGATCACTTAATTTCTGCAAGAATAAGAAAGGAAAAGTGAAAAACTAGAACCCAAACAAAGCATGAGCAGAAAACAAGAACACATCATAGAAAGGAGTCATACTCAGCGGAGTCATAAATACAATGAAAATATCCCATTCACCCTGCAGAGAGGGGATGAACCCGAAGTTTTGTTTCCAGTGTCATGGGTAAGGAGGGATACTCATAAATAGTTTAATGTCTAGGTAAGGGTTTAGGCAATAGTAGCTCTCGTTCGGTACTTGAATTAACTTATAAAAACAAATAAAGTCCGACATGGACGGAACTCCTAAGTCCATCTTCCTATACATAATGTGCATCACAACCAAATATCGCCATCCCAGGAGTGAGAGTTGAATGGGAACTAACCTGATGTTTTTGAAAAAATTAAGGAGGAAGGGAGTCACAGAAATAATCCGCCCTCGTCATATCGTCTAAGCTGTAGGCGAAATAATCGGACGGAGGACAGTGGCACTGATACTCTGACCCATGGATGAGGATGGGGTAATCAGATTGCAATTAACACTGACTGAGGAGAGACAAAACTACATGGTGGTCCACATTAGATCTCACACGAAGAATTGTCCCCCACAACTTGTCATCCAGATGGCTGTTATTCTTGCATTTCCATTCGGGCTTGACAATTATCCCGGAATCCATGGTAACCAAGGTATTCGACGAGGATACATGGTTAAAATAGGAAGGGAAAGCCATTAGTGTCTATACAACGTGATGGCGGAGCTCCGGTGAAAAACACAAGAAAAAAGAAAGGAATTCAAATTAGGGATTTTCTCTCACCCACCGTATAATTTAAACATCCCAAATCTGAAACGTTTCTCTATGAAACGACATCATCTCAATGTCGTAAGCAATTCGCGCATCTGCATAGGTGCATCAGAATTTTTACCAAGTATAAATTTGAACTCTATATAAACTATTGTATCTTGCTTCGAGGTACTCGGGGCTCGATAACCCCCTAGGAAAACCTAAGCTATGTTTGCAGGCACTCGGGGCTTACAAGCCTTCCCCAAACAGGTCAGGTCCCTACCCCAATAATGAGCTTCGTGGAATTTACTCAAAGCCCAGAACATTAACACACCTGGAGCCCGACATTTAAACTTCGAAACTAGCACATTATGCCCACCGATGTTATTCTTGGGCCAACCTTTGTGGCGAATGTCCGCTCCAACCCAGGGATTTCTAATTAAAACTCGGGGATTGTAATTGTCATCTTGGAGTCTGTGAACATTATATCTTATGTTTAGAAATGGGGGCTTGATATCAAAATATTATAGTAGACGTAAGTATGGTATTCTCACTCGGGGCTCATTCCCTAGTCATGGGTCGACAAATTGTCAACTGTGGCGAAACATTCAAAGCTCTATAATCAATCCAAAAATGGAATTCTAAGGCATTCTGCAACAAATATGCTCTTGATCAAAGTTCACTACTGCTCTAAAATATAGTCTTGTGCTATCAATATTCAAAACTCGGGGCTTTCCCCAAGTGACCCCTCTATTACCTCACGAGCTAGCTCTTGTCCCCTCGATCAAGCATCTCTATTTAAAGTTCTGAGCTTGCCTAAGCCCCTCGATTGAGACCGCACCAATGCACCAACAAACATCATTAATCTTGCCCCAAGGCATCAAAAACATACTAACTGCCAGGCCCCTGGGCTCCGCCGTTGGGATGACCAAATTCCCCTTTGCATTGGCGCTCTATGCGATGCGTGAGATGCTACAGGACCTCTTTCACTTTCCAACGACATTAACATGTCAATATCCAGAATTTGCACTAGACAATTGCTCTGTGCGATGCGTGGTACGCACAAGACCTCTGTCACTTGCCTACAACATTGACATGTAAATATCTAGAATCTGCATTGGAAACCTGCTCCGCGCAATGCACAGGAAACCGCAAGACCTCTGTCATTTACCCCTAGTAATGACACGTAATGTACTCGGAGCCCCCAACATGAGTATCCATGCTCTAGGATGACCTATTCCCCGGAGGATAACTAATCAGTCCCATAGCCACTCACGGCCCCTCTAATAATGTCGTACGTCCCGGAATGCAAACTAAAGTTTTTCAGTCAGACTTCTATATAGTCTCTGGGACAATCAGCTCCCCGAAGAGAATTTATATCTCCACAGCCTCATACGGCCTCCCCAATAGCATCAACCATGCATACTGGATACACGTTTTCTTTGACAGAAAACAGGTCGTAATAACAAAAAGATCGAACTCAGGGACTAGGTGTAAAAAAACATCGTCAAACACTAATTTGTTATAGATAACCCTATTGTCTAGTCGGACAATTACGAGAGAGTTGGTTTTAATCTAAATCGAAACAGAAAGGCAACAACACAAGTAATAAAGGAACGGGGATTCTAGGATCGCATCATAAACGCAAGTAGAATATTAACGAAATAGAATCAATCATCAATTAACCACGAACGAATTGATTAACAAGATTAACACA
>AYJT01012663.1:0-15950 GCA_001278415.1 Ocimum tenuiflorum | reverse complement strand
CAAAGTTAGCTTTACGTATACCAAAATCCAACATAAAGTGTATATTATACTATTGTAACACCCCGTATTTTATTTTTGCTAATTATAATTATTATAGTAATCACCGGTCCATAGTCAGCAATTATTTAGTCTGAGATTAACATGCTTAAATTGCTTATATTATGATCTAATATGATAAATTATGTTGAGAAGATTCCAGAAGTGGTTTCGGAATTTCAATCAAACATCAGTAGCAAAAGATATTACAGTTATAAGTATTACGGAGAAATCTGCCGGTAACGATGATGTCATAACCCTCTGTAGTCGAGCATGACCTGAAATGTTGAGAGATTATGATATGTCAATTAATGATCTATCATAAGAACATCCATTTGATTGTGATAAAATCGGATAACCAAAACGTCGCGTATTGGGTTGGGAACCATAAAGCATTTTCGCTTGGGTCATCTATTTCATCTTTTTTCCCCTCATTTTCCTATAAATAAGCACTCACCCTCCTCATTCTTCGTCCTCCAAATTTGTGACGAAGCCCTTGGGAATTTATTTCTCACCCTATACTTAGAAAAATTTCTTGAACCAAAGTCAACGAATACATCGAAATCGAAGGAGGAGGATTGGTGAGAGTGCTAGCTATCATCACTAATCGGAGTTGAACTCTTTTTCAAGGTGAAACCTTAAAATCCCTTTCTTCTTCGATTTTCAAAAATCATGATGATCCCTTTTTAGAAATCATGTAATGATGCTTGTTTATGCATGCTAATATCATTACTAAGTCTAACATTTCATTATATCATGATTTGGATCATCAAACCCGAAACCCTAGATTTTCTCTCTCTTGAATTGATGCCTTAAACATGATTGGATGTAGTATTTGAACCTATAGAACTCCTAGATATTTGATTTCAAACCTCTTGATGCCTTTGTTGAGATATTTGGACCAAAAACACGAAAATCATAGAAATTCCCGAAAGATATCTGGGCACTCGATCGACCCGATCGGAGCCCAATCGACTCGATCGGACTTGAAGATTAAGTCGATCAGAACATGATCAACCCAATCCATCAAGAACACCAAGAAGAAGCCCAGAAAACTTGAAGATCGACCCAATCACGCTTGAAGGTCGACTAAATCAATCAAGAACAATTGAACTTAACTAGAAAAGATTTTTGACCCAATTTGAAGTTTGATCGACCATAATGATCGACTCGATCAATATATGATTGAGCCGAACATCCTCGAACCTTAATTGCCTAATCTAAAGATTGATCGACTTGATCAATATATGATCGAGCAGAATAACCTTGAACCATGTAATTCGTTCACTTCGACCCATACACTTCGTTCACCTCGAATCATGTACTTCGTTCATTTCAAACCATATACTTCCTTCACATCGAACCATATACTTTGTTTACCTCGAACATGTACTTCGTTCATGTCGACCCACACACTTCGTTCACCTCGACCCACGTACTTTGATAACCTCGACCTGCACACTTCGATAACCTCGACCCACGCCCTTCGATCACCTCAACCTGCACACTTCGATTACCTTGACCCATGCACTTTGATCACCTCGACCCACGCACTTCGATAACCTCGACCCGTACACTTCGATAACCTCAACCCGTACACTTCGATCTACTCGACCCGAACCTTGAACACCTTGACCCGTACCTGGAACACCTCGACCCGAACCTCTTTCAACCCTGGATTCCTCAACCATCCATTTGTTCTTTTCTCATCCGAATTGACACTCAATCAACCCGATCGGATCCTGACCGACCTAATCAAGAATCTACCTTCTTTTGAATTACATTCGAACACCCCTCGATAACCTATTCTTTATTTTACATGTAATCCCATCCCACGCCTTACTCATTTGAAATGCTATCGACGTTGTGTCCGGCTTTCTTTCATAATCGAGTTACTACTTTGGAAGAGTGTGTGAAACCTTGACTCAAACCCCGATATAAGAAGTTATTTCAAACCTATTGATATCCCGATTACCCAACCGTGTCTTCGCTCCGACCCAGTGACTAAAAGCATTGCATAATTAATTTATAACTTATGAGATACAATATGTATAACTAATACATCGTTATTAGTGGCTCGATGTCGTACTCACGTCTGTGATTTCGTGAAGGTGCTTGTCCAATCAAGGGAGCTGTTGAGCATATTCCACCCGCATACCCTTGAGCTTAGCTAAGACGTAAGGTAGGCTTTCCTAAACTAAAATATATGAATGAAATGTGTTTTTGTTTTCTTGAAAATGCTTAAACATCTTTGCCAATCTATGTGTTGGCCTATATGATTTTGCATGTTTATCTGTCTCCCACTCGCCACTTAGAGCTTGGGAGTTACTAGCTACCTGCCAATTGGAGCGGGGGCGAGGGGGATACCGATTGTGCAGAGGAAAATGATTATGATGAATGATGATTATGAATATTGAATGATTGTGATGATGATGATTGATGATGATGTGATATATGTGCTGGTCGATCACCATAGCCAATGGCTGCCCGTGATTTGCGTACAACGACTAGTGTGGGAGGCCACCCCTAGTCGATTCTTGTTTAGAAAACAGATAGCATGGTAACGACTGCATGCACTCCTAAAAATATTTTACCGTTCGTGGGATCCTTTCAACTTAAACCACCACGTTCTGCCGATTGAATAGGCGACACAAAAAAATAGTTTTATGTATGTAACTTTTCGGCGATGTGTCCACTGAGTGCTTTTGTACTCAGGCCCTGCATATTATTCTAAATGTGCAGGTTGAGAGTTGCAGAGTCGTGAGGACATTGAGCAGAGACCTATTTTGAGATTTTAATGCCCTGAAGGGTGCATCACCATATGTATTCTTCAACCATAGTTTCCACTGTCGAACTTTAGAATGAATACTTAACATTTGAACAAATATTTCCTTTGTTGGTTCTGAAACTTTAACATTTAACACCTGATATGAATGGGTTCTGCCATTTCTTATTTCACTTGTTATGTATTCATACTTGTGAATGACGAATGAATGTCAATTATGTCTAATTCTGCATCTTCACTTGGTTCCGCCAGTAGCGTCCCGGCTAGCAAAGTCGTGGCGTTACAACTATACTATGCATCAAGCCCCATAAAACTTAAAAGTTAAAAGTAATAATATGCAAAATATTATGAATAAAAAGAATAGTTACTAAGAAGTTCATTTGCGTCAAATTTGTTATCGATATATCTATATATTGATACAAATGGATTCTCCTCCTTGATCATGATCAATACGTTTATCACCAACAAATGAAATCATGTCAATCACACCTCCAACAAGAAAATAAAAATTTTAAAATATTATATATTATTAAAATTATATACTCAATACTAATGAATTCATAGGATACTTATCAACAACTTTATATACACACAGGGAACTCTTAAACTCCATGTTGTTATCTTCGATAACAATATTCTGAATTGCAATAATTATTTTTAGAGGAAAACCATTTATATCAATGATAAGATCAAGCACATACACTATTCTTTACATCCTTTGATAGTTATTTTCCAATATGATCAAGAGGGTGATTTACACAGAGAAAAATTGGTCCTTTGGCTGCATAGTGAGAACTCTGATTTGCTTCCCTCGCTATGTGTCGGAATTTCATCGTCTTTCATTCAATTGGATCAGAAATCGGATATCGAAACGATCAAATATGCAGGGTCAAGGGTTTAGAGACTTTACGCTGATGCCATCTATTTCGTCCCCACTCTCCCTCCCTCTTTTATATAAAGCCCCTCCCTCCTCATTTCTCATTCTTGAAAATTAATGCAAAGCTCTTGAAAAATTCTCTCTCAACCAACACTTAGAAAGATTTATCAAACCAAAGTTTTTGTGATCATCGAATCGGTGGGAGGATCGAAGGGAGTGCTAGCCATCATCTCAATTATGATAAAATCCATTTCAAGGTAAACCCTAGTCCCCACTCATTACCCAATCGAGCATGCTACCTTAAATAATGTTCTATTTGTTGGATTGTTGATGATTAAAGCATGTCCTTATCATATCATAAATCCTATGTTGATTATTGTTTGATTCAAGAATCTTTGCCCAAACCCTAGTTTCTTCTCTCTTCGATTTGATACCCGAAACATGTTAGAATGTTTGCTTTACTCCATAATATTGTTATTCTTGAATTTAGGAATCCATAGACACATTAAACATTTGATTTGGACCAAAAACGGGAAAGTTCATAACATTCCCAAGAGTTTTTATATAAGGTAATCGGCTTGTCGTCCTTCTGATCGACCCGATCCGACCTAGAAAATATAAAGATCGGCCTGATTACCTTTGAACATGGGACTGATCCATCAAGAACATTCAATAAACCCAAAAAAAATTTGAACATCGACCTGACCTATTCGAAGATCGGTCCAATCATCCAAAAAATTCTTCGAACCAAGAAAACCACTTTCAGCCGATCACAATCCTGATCGACCTTGTTGATGAACCCGATCAAGTCCTAATTGGCCTGATCCTATCATAGAACCCTTAACGCCCAGATCTTGACGCCGATCCTCCATTGTAGCCCAAATTCTGAGATGATCGGCCCGATCCTATTTAAAACTTGATTGTCTGATCAATGCTTCGATCCCCTAGCTTCGGCCCAATCCTGTTCTCAGACTTCACCAAATTTCTTAGGTCTTATGATGTGTTAATACCCATATCTCTACTCCAAACCCGTCGACCGAATTGAGGAACTATGATTTATGAAATGCATTAACGATTACTATGTGAGTCGATATGAGATCCTCACTCTCCTAATTTACTGTGAAGGTGTATGTGCTAAGAGGACACGAGGCGGGCCGAGCTCAACCAAGAGAAAAGTACTAAGTATTAAGCATGTCAGGTGGGCTTTCTAAAACTAAAAGATGTCTACAAATACATGTTTACACTTTTGTGAAATCCTCAAGTGTGTTACTTGCGAAATCTAAATGTGTTTGCCTGGAACTGTTTTCGATGACTATCTGTCTCTCTCTACGTTCCTGCTCTAGGATCTGTTGATTATGTGCACCCCTACCACTCACACTCATATAGTTTTGTGAGGTGACTGCGCACAACGACTAAAGTGGAAAGGCCTGCCCTCTAAATGGTTCTTGTTAGAAAAACAAATAGCACGGTTTTAAATTGTGCGCATAACTTAATGATTTTCATGTTCGTAGGATCCTTTTACTAAAACCACAATGATCTACATGTATGAACAGACAATACTTTATTCTTATGAAAAGCATGTTTCCGACAAACTTCCCACTAAATGCTTTTGTACTCACGGCCTGCATATGTTTTCCTTATATGCAAGTTGAGAGCTAGTGGAGTTGGAGAACATTGAGGTGGATGTAAATTGGGAACACAAAGCCTTGGAATGCGTATCTTCATATGCACCCACGTTTCTTGTTATGAAAACTCTAGAACTTTCTTGTATAAATATTGGACTTGAAATATGATTGGTTCAGTAACAATTAACACTACATTCATTTGATCCACATTGTCATTATCTATTTCCTTCAATATCATGCCTTCTAAGTATGTGATCACAAATGTTTGAGTAGTGTCCCACATTGGCCCTAAAGGCGGGGCGTTACAAATCATTAATAATAACAATTTATCTCTGACAAAAAAATTCACATAAACCCTGGGGACTACATAGGAAACAACAACATAGAAGAAATCGGGATGGAGATTTTCAAGGTTTGTAATCATCAAACTGTGGAGAATATACTGGGGATACAACTCAAAACCCAATTCTGAAATCAAAAATTGATCAACTTTGCGCCAGATTCGCAGGTGTAATCCTAAACACCAAATTGTCGCAATTTACAATTTTTAGATGCATATTGAGGCAATAACTAATGTACGATAAATTATGATATCCGAAATTCAGTTTAGACAAAACGAATCGGAATTCAATTTTTTCTTCCTTCATCTATGTCTCCACTCGTTATATCCATATGCATACTGGATCTTGATGTTGTAGAACATCCGGACATTGCATTACCACTAGGTAAGTCTTCATTCAAGAATCTAGCACAAAAATATAATTTTTTACAATATTATTGATATTGATATTTTACTATATATGTCCGCAAAATACTATTCAAATTCGCCATTTTCTTCATTTATTATCACATTAGTGATATAAATGTTCAAAACAAATTAACCTTGTTTGCAAATTTAGCATATGTGTGCAATAATAACCAAGTAATGAAGTAATTAATTGACTAACTAATTTAATATTTATCTAGATATTTGTTGCAACAACCCATATTTACAATAACTATTATGGGGTGATTAGAATTTTCACGTCATGCATTAATTATTTTATCAACATATCCTACCATAAAGTACATATTATACTATAACCTATGCATCAAACCCCAAAAAACTTAAAAGTTAAAAGTAATAATATGCAAAATATTATGAATAAAAGGAATAGTTGCTAAGAAGTTCATTTGTGTTAAATTTGTTATCAATATATCTGTACATTGATGCAAATGGATTCTCTTCCTTATTGTGAACGATACATTTATCACCAACAAATGAAACCATGTCGATTACACATCCAACAAGAAAATAAAAATTTTAAAATATTATAAATTAATAAAATTATATACTCAATAGTAATGAATCCATAGGATACTTATCAACAACTTTTCATATCGCTTGAATGTGTTTTGGATATTCGACAATGATAGAAATTGAATCGATTGTGAGGAAAATCTTCTTCATTCATCAACAAAATATTTGTTCTTGATGAAGTAGTAAATTTATATACACATGGGGAACTCTTAAACTTCATGTTGTTATCTTCGATAACAATATACTGAATTGCAATAGTTTTTTTAGAAAAAAAAAACAATTTATATTAATGATAAGATCAAGCACATACATTATTCTTTACATCCTCTGATAGATATTTTCTAATAGGATCGGGAGGATGATTTACACAGAGAAAAATTGGTCATTTGGCTGCATAGTGAGGACTCTGATTTTCTTCCCTCGCCATGTCTCAGAATTTCGTCGTGTTTGTCTCTTCCACCAACTTGCGAATATCTTCCACTAGGACATCGCAATATGGGTTGGGATCTGTCTTTCCTAAGATCGCATCAATGAGGCACATGTTATCGCTTTTAATCACGATTGCTTCCGTCTAATATTGTTTGACTAATATCATTGCATGCCTTATTGCAACCCCTTCCAAGATTGTGATTTTACCACCTACCTCAATTTCTTGTTTGGCTACCAGAAGCACCTCTCCGTTGGCGTTTCTTCGAATGCATCCAGTGCCGATCTTTTTCTCACTAATAATTGCTGCATCCACATTAAGTTTATTCATTCTTTCATCCGATCGTACCCATAGCATTTTTGCTTTCGTCCTCAACTGAGGGCTTGTCTTGTTCATCTCGTTTTTGTTCTCCCTCCAGTGCATTTCAGCTCTTCAGAGAATCTGCATCTTGTCGCTTCTTTTTCCTTCAAACTCCCAAGCGTTCCTACAAAGACTAAGATAAAGCTCAAAAAACTAAGAGGAAAAAAGGGACTGATCGAAAATCTAAGTCGCAACGGCAGCGGAGAGAAGTGTCTAGAGAGAGAAAATGCAGATTGTTCAAAATTTGAATATCAAAAAGTGATTAAGACTAGGGTTCACGACCCTCTATATTCACGCCCAGAATTCCAATCGACGCCAAGCAAACAACACGGTTTTGACTGGTAAGTCATTCGAGATATTATCCTCGATGCATTTCTATACCTGTCATTTAAAATAAAAATACCCAATCTGCCACATTCGGGGATGCGTTACCCTCTCAAGGATATTTGGTTTCTTAAGTACAACTCGAAACTCAGGGTTGCGCAATGCACGACCGCCCTCTGCGCTCGATAAGCCTTGGTCGATAAAGTCAGTGATCATATACTCGGGGCTGCACCAGCACCCTAATTTTATTACAGATTTCTTGGAATACAGAATTCTTGGGACCCACATCTTACACTCGGGGCTGCACGAGATAAGCCATTTTATCTCGAGCACCTGGCTATTCATGCTCGATTATTTATGCTTGACTATTTGTGCTCGCCTATATCAAGCATTCGACATTCACATACTCGGGACTGCGTATTCCCCTCGATGACATATCAAACATTGGAGCGGATTTCTTACTCAACTTATAAACAGTCTCAACAGAGATTTTTCCCTCACAACTCTTGACGAATTCCTATTATATTTATGGAATGAATATTTTAAAGTTATATCTTGTACGACTTTCAATCACGGCTCGAAGCCATGACATGTTTTCATATATCTATTTCGGACATAGCTTGCAACTATGATCTGCCAAACCATTTATTACTTCAGTCGCGGCTTCGTACTATGATCTGCATACTCAGGACTGCCATCCCCGATAGCATCAGCCAACTATCTGTCAATCATTTATGCTCTCGAGCTGGCCCCCGGCCCCTCGATCGAGCCAAAACTTGCAATCTTTACCATCTATCATACAACCCCCTGGGCTTAACTAATTCTGCTTTAGGTTCAAAAACTTGAGCGATGCCGCACTATGAGCCCTGGTCCGCGATGAATTTTTCGTTTTAGTTCAAAAATCTGAGCGATCCACACTATAGACCCCTGGTCTGTGATGAATTTTCCACTTTTGGTTCAAAAACTTGGCGATGCCGCACTATAGATCCCTGATCTGTGATGTACGGGATGCTGCAAGATCCATAACCACCTAATCATGGGATGACTGATAACAATGCTTAGAAGAACTTTAAAGGAGCGGGGGGTTCCGAATGCCCAACAAGTATAAACTTCTAACAGCACCAGTAGGCCTCTCTAGATGGGCACGAATGCGCTTGGAGTATAAACTTCTATGAGACGGGAATGGATCCTCTCGGAATTTAAACTTGCGAACAACCCTCAGTGGCCTCTCTGGCTTTGGAGGATAAACTAAAGCTATAACGAATCTATATTCTACCCTTGTGTTCTTATTTCAGGTCTCTTACTCAAAAAGAGAACCTCGAGCACTCTATGATCAATCGAATGAGGTATAATTGCCCAACATTTCAAATAAATTTATACCTCACCCTGTTCTATCTTAAACAAGAAGCTTGCCAGAACCTCAAATATAGCAATCATCACACAATGTGAAACAATTATAACATTTCTCTTAGATTTTTGACTAATGATACTCTTTCGTTTGCTTGTCTCCGCGAATCAATCGATTTGATTTGCGAAGACAAGGGGGCCATTGTTGAGGGTCAAAATTCAGGACCATCGAATTGGAAGCTCCACCGTCCTCAGCCTCCGAAACCACTAGATAAAATAAGACAAGGCAGAAAAATACCAAACACTAGTCATCGACCCCGGAAAGAGCTCGACCTGCGAGCAGGGCAGGGATAAAGACCCTCAAGCAGCCTAACTCATCGAGACCCGTCGACCCAGAATCCTTGAACTCTCTCTCAAAATCTGTATGATATCATCTGCATGCTTTCGTACATACAGGACGGTTCCAGAATGATTCCGCTGGTGTGTCAGCATGGCACCAAAGCCTGACTCACGCGCTTTGCAGATTACCCCCTAACTATTATCGAATCGTTTCCCATCTGCCCCCCGCGTCGCATCCCAGCGGACCGACTCTAGACATGACATGACATATTATTCCTTACTGGGTAACTCTTCTTCCTTACCATAAATTTTAGTTTAATTTTATAAACGAAAATAATTTGAAAATTTTGATCTTAACCACAAATTAATTATAATTATTATAGAGGTGGTAATTATTCTTAAAGTAGTTTAATTTTGCAATATAATTAAAATTTTGAAAGTGCATACCAAATTAGGAAATAAAATACAAATATGAAAAAAATTTGTTAAGTGAATTAGTGTTAGAGGTTAAATCCGAAGGCCCAAGAAGCATACTAGGTCCACCAATTTATAGTCCAAATGTCAGAACAGCCCCACAGAAAGGTCGGCCCTCTTAGCTGTGGGCCCAAGGGAGATGGCCCATCACACGGCTCAATTCTCTCGAAGCGGCCACGATGGCACGCATAGGAGCACGACCCGCGTATTAAGAACACGACTGAAGAGAACCTAGTCCACTAACTTCTTATAACTGACTACTTTCCCATGTATAAATAGAACCTCCCAATAAGATAGGAGGGACCTTTTTTGGGAGCAATTACATTCGTTACTATATCCAGTCTACCTCGAAACTTTTGCTTCGCGATCATCTACTGGAAGTTCTTTCCCTACTACAAAAAATTGAACCTCGACAATTGGCGTTGTCTATGGGAAATTTCTGATAAGATGGTAACGAACGAAGCATCCCAACACTCACACTTACCGATGGAAGCGGTAGCGGCCATTATCGATGCCAAACTGGCCAAGTACCGCCTGAAGTACGAGGAAGAACTGAAGGCCCTAGCAAAACAAAATCAGAGGCTGAAATTGATGATGGAATCCATTGTCAAATCTCACGGTGTTGGCCCATCAGGAACCAAAAAAGGGAGCAGTTACCCGCCCCTTAAATTTAAGAAATTGCATCATGGCATGGCCAAGAGTCTCATCGATGAGCTCGACATCTCCGCGAACGAAGCAGAAGGTGACAGGAAGGACAATGAATCCCCCCAACGAAGCAGATCAGTTTCACACTGATCAAGGAAGAGATCACTGGACAGACCGGAGGATCATCTCTTGTGCTCCTCTCGTCGATTGCGCTTTGCAGACCCTACCCCCCGGTCCAAAGTGCAACTCGGAGACCGCAATAGCGGATCGCAGAACAAACAACCGGCCAGGGAAGTCCACAACGACATTGTAGAGTGCCTCAAGAATATTGAGGGTAGGTTTGTACTTCTCCTAGGAATGATGCCTCAGCCAAGGCGGATCGATTGTGGGAGCTTTGCCGACTCTTTCTTCGTAAGGAAACTTGACACGGTTCCTCTCCCACAAAAATTCACGCCCCCAGATGGTGCAATACGATAGAATCACCGATTCGGATCAGCATATCAAACTCTACAAGCAACACATGCTCACTCTCAATGTCCTGATGCAAACAAAAGAGGCGTGCATGTGCAAAGGATTTAGGGAAACCTTCGCCGGACCCGCTTTACAGTGGTTCATACACTTACCCAATAGATTGATAAGCTCCTTTGCGGACCTCCACCTTAAATTTGCGAACCATTTTGCGAGCAGTCGGACTATTGAAAATTGACCCAATGAATTATACGCCATCACACAAGGATCCCGAGAGTCCCTGCAAGAATACATGCAGCGATTTAATAGGGAAAAAATAGTCGTCCCCTGCTGCCCGGAAGAAATCCTTATCTCCGCCTTTAGGAAAGGGTTAAGAAAGAATTCTAACCTTCACAAAGAGTTGACTAAAACCACGTACACGTCAATGGAGGGAGTACTTGCACTCGCACATACCCAACTCAAATGGAAAGAAGACGATGCATATCTCAAAACTCAAAGAGTCGCATCTCGAGAATCCAGCAAAGAAAATGTGCGAGACTTGATCCCACGCCGAGTTGAACAGATCGATAATCAACCCACGAACCGACCATTCCTTAGGAAAAAGTAACTAATTTACAAGGGGGATTATCAGAGTTGTTCTTGCGGTTGGATCCGCCGAGGCAGTCAAAGCGACGAAAGACCTTGGCAACCAGGTATTGTGGCCATCGAAAATGAAAATGCCGAAGACAGAGAGGAATGAATCCTGATTCTGCGAGTACCACAATGACGTAGGACACACAACCGAGGAATGCATAGCTCTCAGGCTCGAGATAACCAATCTACTAAACCGGGGCCTATTGGTCGACCTGTTGTTAGAAAAAGAAAAGAGGGTCTTCAACAATCGACTCTAAAACCAAGGCACGAAGAGGCAAGAAGAACCTGAAAAAACCAATGCCCCGCAAATGAAGCCTGTGCCACCACCTCCGAAGCCTCGGACCGATATGACAATCAATGTCATAACAGACGCATCCGAAATTAATGGAATAACAACATCATCCGGAAGAAAAAGACACCGGATTTTGAAGGAAAAAACTGCTACTTACGACTATGATGAATTGACCGAATCTATGCACTTCGATGATTTGGACTTGGAGAGGAGAAGATAACAACACCACGACGCACTCGTAATCTCACTCAATATTGCCGATTATGATGTAAAAGGAGTCCTCATCAATGGGGGAAGCTCCACCAACCTCCTATTCCTCCCATGCTGTAAAGCGATGAAAAGAACAGAGTCAACCCTTATCAAGAAATCCATTCCCTTAATAAGATTCAATGGAGAAAGACTCTGGACCTTAGGAGAAATAAAGCTACCTGTCTATGCTGGAGGCATCGAACTAATGACACTATTTATGGTAATCGACGCGCCTTCATCTTATAACGTCATTATGGGACGACCATGGATACATACAATGAAGGCAATACCCTCGACCTACCACCAAGTCATCAAGTTCCCAACCCCATGGGGAACTCAAAGCATAAGGGGAGAACAGGAAAAAGCCCAAAGCTGCTATATGACAGATTTAAAAGAACCTAATGAACCAAAATCTGGAGCTAAGAAAGTGGAAAAACAAAGGCCGTGTCGATCGTTCCCAAACACCCTGAGAGGGTAACATTCATCGAAGTAGAACTGAAGCAGGTAAGGTGAGTTGAGCTGGTTCAATTCCACACTCGAAGGCAGTCAACCTTCGCATGGTCACACGCTGATATGAAAGGAATCAATCCTGAAGTCATAACCCACGATTTGAACGTCAATCTTACGTTTAAGCTAGTACAGCAGAAACGGTAAAAATTCTCTAAAGAAAAAACTCAAGCAATCGACAATAATGTAGACGACCTACTCAGTATTGGATCGATCTGTGAGGTAAAATACCCGGAATGGGTATCAAATTATGTGGTTGTCAAAAAGAAAAAAGGAAAAAATCGAGTCTGCCTTGATTACACAGACTTAAATAAAGCATGCCCCAAAGATTCATTCCCTCTGCCCCATATCGATCTTGTCGTCAATGCAACTGCAGGGCACGAGATGCTAAGTTTCATGGATGCGTTTTCAGGATACAATCAAATCAGGATGAATCCTAAGGACGAAGAACAAACTGCATTCGTCACTAGTAAAGGCATTTACTATTACAAAGTAATGCCCTTCGGACTTAAGAACGTCGGTTTGACCTACCAACGCTTGGTGAATCTCATGTTCAAGGACGTCATCGGGAACTTCATGGAGGTTTATGTCGATGATATGATTGTAAAGTCTCTAAAGGCCCGTGATCATCTCGGGAACTTAGAAGCAGCGTTCGACATCCTAGACAAATATCAGTGGATGTTCGGGGTAACATCGGGGAAATTTCCGATGTATCTTGTGACCAGACAAGGAATTTAAGCGGATCCCATTCAAATCAAAGCCCTCGATTCTATCGGTCCACCAAGGTCCATTAAAGAGGTGCAAAAATTAATGAGGAAGCTAGCCGCACTCAACCAATTCATCTCTAGGTACTCCGAGAAAACAAAACCATTCTTCTCTGCCATAAAAAAGGAAAAAACTTTCGAGTGGAATTAAGAGTGCACTAGGGCACTCGAAGAGCTAAAAAATTATATGAGAAGCCCGCCGCTCATGCTGAAACCACTTCCAGGGGAGGAACTCGTGCTCTACTTATCAGTTTCCAGCACCGTCGTCGGGGCAGTCCTAGTTAAAGAAGAGGAAGGAAATCAACACCCGGTGTACTACATCAGCAAAACCTTGCTCGACCCGAAAACCAGGTACACCCCCTTAGGAAAACTGGTCCTCGCGATGGTGGTGGCTGCCCGAAAGCTCAATCATTACTTCGAAGCACACCTTATTAAGGTTGTAACCTCCTACCCAATCAAAGCAGTACTCTCTAAACCAAACCTAACAGGTCGACTAATGAAGTGTGCTGTAGAACTTGGAGGATATGGATTAATTTACGAACCAAGAATGGCGATAAAGTCCCAAGTCCTAGCAAACTTCGTCATAGAATTCTCAGCAGACTTGAAAGTCAAAGCTAAAAAAAAGTAGCTAGCGTTGATGCCCACGAGGATGAACAAGGATTTGGACAATATATGTTGACGGAGCAAAAAATTATCGAGGGAACAACGTAGGCATCGCCCTCACCAACCCACAAGGAACAATATTCGAGAGAGCCATCCGCCTATCCTTCCAAACAATGAATAACGAAGCAAAATACGAAGCTTTATCCATAGGCTTAGAATCGGCCCTCGAACTGGGGGCAAAAAGGGTTGAGATCAAAAGTGATTCAAAGTTGATCGTACATCAGACAACGACACACTTTCAAGTAAAGGAGCCACTGATAAAACCTTATTGTGAGACAATGAAGCAGCTGATGGGCAAGTTTGAAAAAATTAAGTATACAACACGTTGTAAGAGAAGACAAGGCACACGCTGATGCACTAGCAAGCTTTAAACTTTGGGACAGCTCCTTGACTTATTCCGATCTAAGAGGTAAAGTGGTTAGCACACAGAAGGAACATAAGATGTATACTCAAAATGAGCCCGATCAGCATCAACCCTGATTCTTGGACAACCCCACTAGTAAACTACCTAACCAATGGAAGCTTATTGCCAAATCAGAATGAGGTTAGTCACGTCGAAAGAAGGGCGGTAAGGTTCTTAATAATCAATAATAAACTCTACCGGCAAACCTTCGAGGGACCTTACCTCCGATGCCTCAAACGGGAAGGGGGACGATTAGTTTTGTTAGAACTACATGAGGGTTGTTGCAGGTTACATTCTGGCATCAGATCCCTCGTTCGAAAGGCCCAACTCGTAGGATTCTATTGGTCGACCATAAAAGCCGATGCAGAATATGTCGTGAGACATTGTGAACAATGCCAATGACATGGTTTCATTAACCATCGAGCCGGGAAACCTTTTTATGTGTCGATCTCATCATGGCCCTTTATGAGGTGGGGGCTAGATATTGTGGGAAAGCTGCCCAAAGCGATCGGACAAAAGAGTACATAATCCTAACTACTGACTACTTCACCGAGTGGGTCAAGGCAGAACCCCTATCAAGGATAAGAGACTCCAAAGCCTATCTTTTCTCTGTAAAAAAATCATATGTAGGTTCAAGGTGCCCATGGAAATTGTAACGGATAACGTAACACAATTCACGTGCGCAAAGTTTCGTCAGTGGTGCGATAGCTGGGGAGTCAAAATCTTATATTCTACGCCAAGGTACCCACAAGCAAGCAGTCAAGCAGAATCCACTAACAAAACGATCATTGTGATCATAAAAAGGAGGTTAGAAAAGCACAAATCTCGATGGATCCATGAACTGCTCAGAGTCTTATGGGCATATAGGACCACAACCCGTACCTCAACTGGAGAAACACTTTTGCTCTAACCTATGATGGGGAAGCAATTTTCCCGATTGAAATCGAAGTAGGAAGCCTCAGAGTTCAATTCGATTCTAACAAAGATAACCGAAATAGGAAATACTTTGAGCTAGAAAGGCTAGACGAAGTGCGAAGTGAGGTACTGAGAAAAATGATAAAACATCAAGCACGGGTCAAATGATATTTTAACCGAAGCACTCGACTCTAAACATTGAGGGTGGGAGATTGGGTGCTCTGAAGAGTCTTTCCTAACACCCCCGAAGCTTGAGCTGGCAAGCTTGGACCTAATTGGGAGGGCCACACCGAGTATCAAGGGTAGTAGGAAAAGGGGCATTCAAAATTCAGATGACGGATGGGCAAGAAATCGCAAACCCCTGGAATATTACTTATTTGAAGTTGTATTTTCCTTCTTAGTCCTATTTTTCTTGTGTATGTTTAATCAAAATTGTTAAAGTAACACTTCATGCTTGTTGTATATACTTTGAGTTCGACAGCTTCAAATAGAAAAGATAGAAGTGAAACCAAATGTA
>AYJT01012612.1:0-20394 GCA_001278415.1 Ocimum tenuiflorum | reverse complement strand
CACCACCGGCGATTCGAGCTGCAGTAGACCCGGCCCCAAGCACAGTCGTGTGCCGCACCAAGGCTGCCCTCACCCGCGTGCAGGCATGGTGCATGTTTTCCTCACGCGTGCGTGACTGCCGGCTGCCGTCGCTGCCGGTGCACATCGCGCCGTTCTCCACGCCACCATCGCCGTCGGCCCACATGCACGCATTGTGCATGTGCCAGTTGAATCATCATCGCTTTTGCTCCATTTCTCGCCGTCGATTTAATTTTAGTACTCCGATTTACAATATAAAAAATTACATCAAATTTGCATCCTAATTTTACATCGGAATTGAAATCTAACCACTGATTTTCTCGTGGTGCAAAAATCTAAACCAAAAACAAATAAAATGCAATAAAAATTTCATCTATGATGCAAAAAAATGAATCTGAGCCACGAAGCACGAACCCTGCAATCATACAATCTCAAAGTACACATAAATAACCGAACATAAGTTATTCGATAGAGGCAAAATCTTAACCCATGCTCTTATACCAATTGTATGAATGCGGAAACTGAATTACAATTCGATATATCTGAACCAAATTTTGGGTACCATAACTTATCATAAATCAGTCATTTTGCCCATCATGCATCTAGAAATTGTAAGTGCATCACACAGGAGTTGCAGAATTCTAAACTACGAATTTGGCGCAAAGTTTGTCTACGGATGTAGAAGATGACACCAGAATTGGGTTCGGAGTTGTATCCCCTGCTTGATTTCACGTAGTGCGGTGATGACAGATCGTGAAATCTTTGAGTTGGATTCCTCCATAGGCGTTGCCCACTATGAGAACACTAAGGGTTTCTGTGATTTTTCTGTCACGTGAATTGTATTATGATTCTTAATCAAAAACCCATATCTATAGAGGACTTAGCAGGCTTTTCCGACTGGGGCCTGAGATTCCTTGGATAAAAGGTTATTCGGCTTACCTAATGACCAGTTACAAAAAATAGAGTGGGGCTATCAATAAATTAATTTCTCCATGTATAGCCCGTAGACATAAATTCTCCATGTATAGCCCGTAGACATAAATTAATTTATTAACATATGATTCATTTCACCAGAGAACTGATACCGATCTACCCCTCTATCCTCCGATGATGAGTCAGGGCTTGTATTAGATTTAACGAATCCCACATTTAAGATATCTGACACTGATTAATAATTAATTAAGCTTCGACAACTCTAATTAATTAATCTCTTATTTGATTTCCTCGAGTCACACTTTTCATCCTTATTATCGTACCTGAACTTAATCAACCTGCAAGTTTTAGTACGATAAACCTTATGAACACAACAAGGGAGTGTCATCTTCCTGAAGCCAGGTGGTTGTTCCACGTACACTTCTTCAGTCAGCTCGCCATTCAGGAAAATACTCTTCATGTCCATTTGATAGACAATGAAGTTGTGTTGAGCTGTATAAGCTAGAAACAATCTGATTGCTTCAAGTTTCGCAACTGGGGCAAATGTCTCAACGAAGTCAATCACTTCGCATTGAGCATATCCTTTTGCTACCAATTGTGCCTTGTTGTGGGTAACTATTCCATTTTCATCGTGCTTGTTCTTAAAAATCCACTTGGTTCCGATCACCTTTTGATGAGAGGGGCGATCTACCAAATACCAGACATTGTTGCAGATGAACTCAACTAGTTCTTCTTGCATGACTAAGATTCAGTCGGGAGATGCAAGAGCTTCCTCCAGCTTGGAAGACTCTATTTGAGATATGAAGCATGAGAATATGGCTTCCCTAGATCATGTGTGGACTAGATCAGCTGAGCCATCCAGAATATCTTTAGCTGGATGATTTCTTAGCCGTAAGGGAGGCTGGATAATTTCCACTAGGATCAACCGATCTTCAGCATCATTGCTGCGTGCAGCTGCGACTGGGACATCCACCAGATTGTCAGAGACAAACTCCTCCATCACAGTTCTTCATTCAAGAATTGGGATTCTAGTGGTTTCCTCGGTCACAATTCTTTCTTCCCAGTGGTTTCCTCGGTCATAATTCCTTTTCCAAGAACTGAGGTTCCAATGGTTTCCTTCGTCACAGTTCTTTCTCCAAGACCTAGGGTTCCAATGGTTCCCTTCTCAGCTGAGGTACTAGATATGTATTCAGCTGGAACTGGATGAACTGCTTTCAGTTGGGCCTCATACTTCAGTTAGGGTTCCCCCTGCTTCAATTGCACCTTCAGTTGGATCAAGAATAGAGGTTTCTTTAAAGGTCTCGGCGAGAACTTCGACATCGCAGACCCTCTCAGCCATTTGGACTCCAGCTGAGAAAACTGGGTCTTGAACTGTGGTTCCAAAAGTGTGCTTAGTCGGTTCAGTGAGTTGCACACCACGGGTGTTGCCTAACTGAACTTCAGCTTCATCGGCCCCTGACTGTTCAAGGTCAGTTCTGCAGTATTCATGCGCACTAAATTAGACTGATAAAAAATAACATTGCATGTTATTTCCACAAGAAGTGTTTTCTTGTTAAATACCCTAAGCGCCTTGTGAGAGGGGTACCTATAACCATGGAATACGCCCTCATCAGCTTTAAGTGAAAATGTATTTAATTTAAACTTCCTATTGTTATGGATATAACATGGACAACTAAAAGCTCATAGATGAGTTAAGGAAAGCATACGATCCTTGTACAACTCATAAGGGGATTTGTTCAGCATTAGATTGATGGAGCTACGTTTCTGAGTGTAGGAAGTTGTACTGGTTGCTTCAGCACAGTAACTTTGACCAATCTTTGCCTCAGATAACATAGATCGCGTAGCTTCCTTTAGGGTCCGGTTCCTACTTTCAGCAAGATCATTCTGCTACGATGTCCTTGGAGCTAAATGCTAGTGACTGATCCCTTACTCAGCATAGAAGTCTATAACTTGCACATTGTAGTATTCCGTCCCATTATCTGATCTGATCCTTGAAACCTTGCAGCTCTTCTCGTTCTGAACTTTAAGGATCAGCTTCGGTAGCGCCATCTTCACTTCAATTTTGCTCCGCAGAAATTCCACCCATGTAAATCTTGACAAGTCGTCTATCACCACCATGGTATAGCTCTTCTCTCCTATTGATTGGGGAGTAACTGGCTCAATAGCTCTAGGACTCTTGAGGTGCTTGGCTCAACAACTTTTCCTTTAAAGGAGGCCTTTGTCTACTTACTTAGCTGGCAAACACCGCATACTCCTTCCTTCTTCATCACTTCAGCTGGCAAACTTTCAACCAAATTATGCTTTACCAGATAATTGATGGTCTTGAAATTGAGATGATTATGTCTTTTGTGCCACAACCAGCTGACTTTTGTCGAACTGCGAGAAACTAGGCAGGAGCTTGGGCTCCCACTATTCCAATCGACGATGTAGTGTCCTTCTCTCTGAACACCTCTAAGGACTACTTCCTTGGAGATTTTGTTCTTGATCTGGCATTCATTCTTAGCGAACATCATCTTGTATCCATGCCCTCCAAGTTGACTAATGCTCACTAGATTGTGCTTCAGGTTTTCCACAAGTGAGACATCATGAAGGTAACTCTGTTCATCTTCACAATTCCAGTTGCGATGATTTTCCCTTTGGAGTTGTCCCCAAATATAATTGCCCATTGACTGGCTTGAGATCTGACATAACTTATTTGATCCTAGTCATATGCCATAAGCAGCTACTGTCAAGAATCTACAAATCAGCTTTGCTCTGCGGCTCGCTTCTCTCTTCTACAACCTTCAGTCACATAGAAGGATGATTTAGGTACCCGTCTCACTTCGGGTCCTGAGAGCACAATGATGAACCCTTTAGGGATCCATACTTGTTTGATTTTTATATTTTTGACCAACTGAGCAGCTTGTTTCACTGCATTCTTTTTCATCCTTAATTCAAAATGCACAGGATTGTGATGTTTGATGTTAAATTGTGCATTTGTGTATCATTTATGCTTGGGAATTAGGTTCCTCACATAACCTCGAGAGTCAGAATCTTGGACAACTGCTCAGGCTTTCTGAGTATTTTCCCTTGACGGTGTCGGCTGAATGAGGGTCTCCAATTTGGTTTGCCAACACTAGGGTGTCTCCAGCTAGCTTTAGCATAGCTGGGGTGAGGAGTAGCTGGTGCCCTAGGCAGCTGGGTTCCCTTCGGCTGGACAACTGACTTTTTAGTCAGCTGGACGCCCTTCAGCTAAGTTGCCTTGGGAGCTGCAACTGGCCTAGACAAGTAGCCAATTAGTGTTTTAGCTGGTAAAAACACTATTTTCTCATTCCTTTTGTTCATGAACAACACAGTTTTATCATTCGAAACTAATGGATCGTGACCTAATCCACCTTTTTTGTGCATGATTTTTGAATGCTGATGATATGTTCTAAATCTCTTGAGCTTTTACTGAAAGATGAAAGAATTTTATTTTGCTTGAGGTTTTTCCATCTCAGGGTTTCCAGCTCAGCTATGAGAGCTGAGTTTTCTTTCCTGAGTTTTTCATTAACTACCTTTAGTGACTTAGCACTATCCAGCTCATTAGTCAGTTTTAAAATTTGCTCCTTTAAAGAAGCATTTTCGTGAGTAATTTTGCTTTCAGCATGCACATGTATCTAAAATCTTTTGAAAGAGAATCTAGTGATAGGTCCTCGAAGTCAGAATGACATGACTCCAAGTCCTCATTTTCATGATCAGGCATATGCAAAGCTAGGGAGGGTTCAGTTACCTCATCCTCCGCTAAGGTCAAGGCAGTTTCAGCTTCTTCTTCCCTTATATCAGTCATAAATGCTACCAGCTATTCATCATCGTCTGAGTTGGTGGCTAACTCAGACTCCAGGACTTCATCATGATATGAAATATCGGGCATCTCAGTCCTGGTGAGCATAACTTCGGCATAAGCCTTGGATATTCTCCTCTGGAAGCTCTTCTTTAGCTTCGCTCGCTCTTCTTCTCCTATTTGTGGACAATCAAATTTTTAAGTGATCAAGAGAATTACATTCAAAACAATTTCGTTGTTTCCTTCTCGAGAATTGAGATTTCTCGATTTTCTTCTCCTTGAGCAGTTTTCTGGGCTCTGCTTTTAGCCTTCTCTAGCTTTTTAGTGAGGATTCGCATCTGTTCTTCTAGTTCTTGAACTAAAGTGGCTGTAGACTTCTTAGTTGACTTCGAAGGTTTGTCAGCTAGGGTTGGTGATGAGAATGACTGTCACGGCGGCTTGCAGGGTGAGAATGATTTCTTTGCAACGAACAAGGTCGTATCCTCCGTGTTTGAAGATTGCTGGGTACTTTTCTTGGCTTCATGCTCATTTAGCAAGATCAAACTCATGTGTTTGCAGGGAGCGAACACGTCTTTGGTGGGCATCTTTGACAAGTCACGTTCCTTGAGGGTTGTGACCTTCACGAACCAATCTTTGCCAAAATCTTTGCATTTAACTCAGCTACGGGATAGGTTCGGCCCAGAGTTGAGAGTTCGCTGACGATGGAGTTGAATTTGGACTCCATCTGCACAATAGATTCTCTGGTTAGCATAGCAAAAGATTCGCACTTTTCTACGCAAACCTGGAGTTTATTTCTCGTTATCTGCTCAGACTCTTTGCACAATCACATTGTGCTATATCTTTCATCCAGTCCTCATCAAGCTTTGCAAATAGAATATCTTGAGCAAGAGAGTCCAATTGGGGACGATGCTTGTCCTCTGTTGTCCACTTTGCATGTGGTTTCTCTTTAGGCTGATCATTATTTTAGTAATTTGTCTTTCTATCCGGATCGGCCCTTCCTCGATAACCAACCACAACTCTTCGTGCTGGCTGATGAGATGAGCTTTCATTCACCTCTTCCAGCTCGTATAATTTTCCATAGAGAACTTTGGAAGACGAATAAAGGCCATCTTTGATCTTTATCTCTCGGATCCTGCTTGCAACACGTGAAATGAATGGATCTAGTCTTTAGTGACTCAAAAACAGTTCGTCTTTTGGACCAACTACTTTGATACCACTTGTTGGTCCCATATCAGATTTTTTAATATATTGCATAAGCGTTAATAAATAATTGTGGAATTAGGTAAGCCTTTTTTACGTCTCAGCTGACTTGTAAAACAAGTCAGCTGGCTCTTTAAAATATTTGTTAACGAGTAGGATTAAGAGATTGATTTAATAGCTATACTCCAGCTAATAATGGTAGTTGTGTTTTAAACACTTAGAAAAATTTATGAACTGAAAGCAATAAATAGACAGGATATTTTTAGAGGTTCGGGTGTAAAATATCCTATATCCTCTCTTCATTTTCCACGAAAGGAATTCACTATTATTAGTTATACTCTGCGAGTGAACACGAGTTACAACTAACTATCTTCTGTAATGGAGAACCTCCAATGTTCTCGGTCACAGGCACGACTGAGCTGAAGCTTTATCGGAATCCTTCCTAGGCTTCTGCTCGACGGGGTGAAGGTTTTTGTTCCCTTCATGAACGTTGATGGAGTTGGTGAGTGATGTTCTCAGATAAAAGTCTAAGAATGATCTCAGAATCCTTGGTTGTGGACAACTTTCGGATCTCCGATGGATCTCGAGTAAGAATACTCAGAAAGCTAGAAGGATTAGAGAGATTGCAGAGAGATTGGAATTGATTTGCTCGCTTGTGTAACTTCTTCTCTGATCGGTGACTCCTGTATTTATAGGCTTCAAATTTGAATAGTATATGTTAGGGGTGTGCAAAGTTTGACCCAAAATCAAAAGAATTGATCGAACCAATGATTTCTGGTTTACTCGGTTCGGTTCTGTGTATCCCTCGATCAGTTGTCGGTTTGAAATGTCAAAACCAAAAATTAACTCGGATGGGGCTCAGTTTTCGTGTGCAATTTTTCGAATTGCACCGAACCGTCTGATTAAACACGCATTTTAATTACTTCTCCCTGAAAAGTAGTACTGACTTATTTTTTCTCTTTCTCATTAACACCTATACCCACTCATTCTCTCTCTTCCTGGCACAAATCCACTTTCCCAATTTTTCTCTAGCCGAATTACGTTCCCAATATTCTCTCGTTTACTTCTCCCTCAACCATGAATCATCTCCCTCTCTCATCTGAATCTCCATTGTTATTCCCTTCGCAAGAAACTCCATTGATGCTATACTCGTCCTCCAACCTCCCTCCCCTTCACTCTCAAATCCTTTTCAGCTACACCTGGATAACCTCAGGCAGTGCCGGGGCTGCATCTCATACAACTTCCAACCCCAACATTTTTTCCTTCCTTTTGGCCGCCATCAGTATGAAGCTATGAACAATAGAAGCCTACATGATTCTCATCAACAATATCTGCAAGAAAGTGGAGCAAAGTTTTGCGGCTCGCCTAACAACATCAGATTTTTTTGTTGATTTTGTAATTTTAGTTTTTGTTCTTACTATTTCACAAAAATTTTCTTTATTTGTCAAATCTCATAATTCTTTTTTATCTTAATCAGGTTTAACCGATTCCCGACCGGAACCGACCAAACATTTCGGCTGGACATCAATCGGTTTTGGCCGGGATCGGTGCGGTGGTCGGCCAGTATAAATTCTCTCTTCGGTTTATTTGGGTATAGTGATTTCGGTCGGTTTTCTCCTCGAATTGACCGAATGCACACCTCTAGTATCTGTTACAGACAACGGACAAATCCTCTCTTTTCATCGTCAGGAATTATGGTTGTTGTTGTACTTTTGCAGGCTTTATCAGCTCTTTATCCATCGACGCTCAGTTGTGGTTATTAAGTTAGTTCTACTGTAAATCTAAACAAGTCTGATATTCCTCTTTTGTTTCTCAGGTGTACGAGGGACAACTGGGCTTGAAGGTTGACTTGAACTGAGATTCAGCCGCCTTTTTGTTAGTCAGCTTTTGGGAGTTAGTTTTGACTTTCTCTCAGCTGTTAATTCTGATTAAGCAGTTCTGGTCATTAAGCTTCACAGCTGAAGGAGTCAACTGTGGTATCTCACAGCTGGATAGACACAATTGTGGTTTGCAGTTGAACTTGATCTTAACTCTTTGTCTTGAATTCTTCCAACTCTAGCTCTCTACGAACCTAAACTATAATAAATTCAATCCTATATATAATTACAATCTAAAATTAGTTCTACATTAATGGTGTTCGACATCACTCAAAATACAAATATTCCTAACAGTTTATAATATTAATTGCATCCAAATTTATATTAATATCAATTTTGATCTATGTTATTTAGGGATATATACTTGTTTGGTTTGTTCTCTAGGATTTTGGTGAATGACAAGTGAAAACAAATAAAAGTCAAGGATTTTGGAGCAATATATTGCACAAGAGATCCACTAAAACGATTAAATTATACGAGGAAGTTCACCTATTTATTGATATGGTTAGAAAGATATTTGAATTGTCTTTTCAATGTAAAATAAATTACTTAACCCTAGTTCAGACTCAAAAAATTAGAGATGATATAATTTTTTCTAGAAATAATAGTCAAAGGGTCAAAATGATTTGTGTCCTTCTAAATTTTAAATGATCGGTTTGGTTTTCAATCAAATTTATGCAAATAATATATAAAAATTAGATTTCCGCTCTATTGTTCAAGATAGATGAACTTAATAAAATACATGAGCATATTTAAATAAGGAAAATTAGGAGACAGTATTTAAATGAAGAAATATGAACTTAAAAAATAGAAGATATTTAATCTTCATGTACCTAAAGTTTTTAAATTAAATAAGATTCTAAAAAATGCAGTAAATATCAACTGAGATTAAATAAACCTTAGTGAATTTGAAGATAATGAATTTTGAAATAACTAGAATGAAAATAGTTTGGTATATTATTTTCATAATATTGTGTTAAAAGAGAGAGTTATAACCATTTAAAATTGAATTAGTTTTAATTACATCATGCTATCTTAAAGATCCATGTAGTATAAAGATCATTAAACAATTTAATATAACTTAAGTTGTTGTAGCTGATTTTGTTAGAAACTAAAATCTAAAGCAAAATTGATGAAAAGATGAAAATTTGGCGAAAATTTAGTGAGAACACAAGGAATTAGTCTTAGACAAATGCACCAAGACCAGCACTAAGCTTGTATTTTTTGCATAAGAACTTTACAAAGTGTGGAGTACGTGGGTTCGAATGTATCCTTGAATGTTATTTAGGATAACCTTTGAAGGCTGCTTCAAGAGAACCTTCAAGGGCGCCTATTGGGCCTTTGAGTGTGGACTAGAGTCGTCCTTCGATTGCGCCACTTTATTGTTCTTTTTTGGGCTCTTCAAATGGGTCGATCCATTTATTTGAAGCTTCATTAATTGAACTTTGGACTTGTCAGGTGCGTCGTTCGATTAATTATCAATATAGCACAAACTTACAATTTCTTCTAAGAAAAAAAAAAAAAATACTCAAATCATTAACACTGAGAACGTTTAAATATTATTGGTCTTAAATTTGATTTATTTAGTTAATAATACTTCACTTAACAAACTTGTACAAAATAGTGCTCCATATGTGACTAATGTGAGAGTTGGTCATATATATTCCTCGATCCTTGGCGGAGGTCAAGGGCCACAATATTGAATTCTCTTCCTAACTTGTTTTAATAATAATAAGGCACGTGACTAGTGAAAATATTTAATTTGTGAAACTCAATTTCTTACCGTCCAAAATAATACTTTGTGGATTTAGTTGATCTTTGTGTTTTATCCCTTTTGTTGAGGTTTTATAGCAGGGCTACATTCGTGAAAAAGTAGATTTTAGGAGCTAGGGTGCATTTAAGTGTGATCAATTGAATGAATGAATTAATTTGATAACTAGTTCCGTGCACCCTACCCTGTTATTGATTACACGACGCCCACTCCAAATTAATTTCCAAATCGATGATTGTCGAATTTCTGATTAGTCAAATTGTGATGGGGTTATTAAATTAATTATTGATAAAATATACCGCCACCCCACCCTCCCACATCAATTAATTATTATTAAATAAACAATCGATTATGGTTTTCTCCGCTATCTGCTGTTTGTTTAGTCAGCAGCCATAGTTGACGATCCTCGATGTATAAATATGTCGTCGCTATCCGGGTATTGGATATATCAATCTATTTTGATTCAATTCAACGCGAGGAGAATTTAGAGTGAAAATGGAGGGAGCTGTTGCCAAAATGGGAGAGACTCGAGACTTGGAGCACCGTGATCGCGATGATGTTTCGCATCTTGCTCTTGATATCGGAGGTAATCGCTTCTTTCTTATTTTGTCTGCGATTGTTGCTTTTCTTTTACTTTCTTATAGCCCGATTTCGTTACTCATAAGTCTAGATTGATTTCATTATCATCGACTACGCGTGTTATTACTGCCCTTTTTCTTTTTCTTTTATTTTCTTAGTTGGATTTTGGATATTACTGGGCGGATTCCGGTTTGACTATCTGGAGTTGCCTAAAGATGTTACCTTTTCAAGTGTGGTCTACCTAAGCATTTGATGAAAAGGAATTTGAATTCCGGCTTTTCCTTTTCCTTTCTCGTGCTTGTGCTTGGCCTTTTTTCATTTGCTTCGTCTTGATTCATCAAATGCAGAATATAAGCTAATTCTAGACAGTTCATACATTATGGAATTTATAAAATTCAATCTTTTGCTGTTGGTGATCCAATATTTGCAAATAGCGTGTTGATCAACCAATCAAGATTTGCATTGATTTTTAACTAATTATCTGTAGGTTCTCTAATAAAGATGGTTTACTTCTCAAGTAGCAGTAGTTCTTCATCTGATGATCAGAAAAACGGCTATTTAAAGGACGGAATTGATGCATCAAGTGTCACCTCCAATCATAGAGTGCTAAGAAGGAAGCTTCACTTTCTGAAGTTTGAAACAAGCAAGATCAATGAATGCATAAAGTTTATATCTTCCAAGAATCTTCAAATCTATGGTACATATGTATGATGATCAGCATATTAAGATGTTTGAAATCTGCATTGAAGTATTTGTCCTATATCATATCTAAAATAAGGTGCTTTTCTGCCTACTCCTTCATTGCATTATTGTAGCCACGGAAAATGATTGTTAAATAAGCTAAGCATGGATGTCATGCTTTGTCCACGTCTATGTCCTTGAATAGTTTTTTACGACAAGCATATCGAAAGATGGTAGTCTGGGTTGGATGATCACTTTTTTCTTTTAATATCTTATGATTGTGTCCTTGTTTGGGGTTTTATTTTCTTTTGGGAGTTAGCGTGTTATGCAATTTGCTGCTATAGGATTTTCATACTTTATTGTCTCTACCACCACTAAACTAAACCACAAGCAATAAGGAATGGAAATGAAGAGAATATATATTCAGATGATGTTTGTAATACATATTCAAAAGCTGTATGAGACTCTCGATGTAACATCAAGTTTATGAATGGCATTATTATCTGGTGTTATTAAGCCATATAAGATGATCATGCATGCTTAGCCAAAAACTTTGCTAGCTACTCTGCAAATACTCCATATGACAGTGCTTATTTATTCTTTCTTAAAGGATCTGTGGATCCAGGTGATCAGGATGATAATGACCTCGCTGGTGACAAAAATATTGTTAAGGTAATTTTTCTTGAACAATGCTAATGCCAGATTGGGTGATTAGAGAAATACTTTGCTACTGTCTTGTCCTGTAACCCAGTAGTTTTCTTGAGTGTGACGTTGAAGTTCATGAATTCATGGTTTCTGATGCTGTTTAATATTTGTATTTTTGAAATATCAATGAGAAAGTTCATTTTAGTGAATTTGAAAGAAAAATTTACAAATCAACTAATGAAGTCGGTTGAAAATGTGTCCTTTTTTCAGTTGCTGCTGATAATAGTGGAAAGGACACTTGTTGTCATTGATCAAACTTGAAGCATATTACTTTTTCCTTTTATCTTTACATCTTGTCTAGCTTACATCTTGGCTTGGGACTTTAAATAATATATGAATATAAGTAATCTGATTGAGTGTGTCTCTGAAGGCCACAGGTGGTGGGGCATTTAAATTTGCCGATTTATTCAAAGAAAAGCTTGGTATTTTCCTGGACAAGGTAGATGAAATGAGCTGCCTTGTAGCTGGAGCTAATTTCCTACTTAAGGTATGGACCATATATTGCATGAGGATTTGGATTTTCATTGTTTTTTATTAGCTCTGTTGACTCTTTGATTCACTTCACACTATTTCTTTTGCATTCTAAGTTTGATATTTTTATTTGAAGAATGATCCAGTCTGCATTTAGATAATGAAACCAATTTGACATTTTTATGTCCTTTAGTAAGTAGGAGAAAATCAGAAGATTCACTGAATACTGATAGTAATATGAGGAGAAACTTTGTATGATATTTTTAGTTTACTGCTGGTAAGATCATGTTCTATCATCTGGTGACCTTAGGTAATAATTATAATGGTTTTGCAGTAGGCTTCATCCTGCCGATTCTGGGTAGCAGGAAATCTCTGATCTCATTGCCTCTTGGCAGTCAGCTGAAGAAGAGCTCTTTGTCTGTTGTTACTTTTCTCAATTTCTCCAGCTTTTACATTACCAGTAAAACTTACTCCTTTCGGGGACATACCTAAATGTTAATTTATATGTTATGCTAGTTTACTTACATTCTCTGGATCACCCCCCATAAATGATACAGGTATCTTGGAGTCCTCAGGATAGGGCATAAGAAATTAAGTTTGGTGTCCCATTTTACCGCTATATAGAAATAGAAATACATAGTTGTTCTGTCATATGCAGAATAACTGAGTTTCTTTGATTCAGTGAAAAGGATAGATGCCTACTTAAGAGTTCCACAATTCGTTTGCACTCCAGTATCCAGCGTTAGACTGACAATTTGTGTAAATACTTAAAGTTCACACACATCGTTTTCTTGCTATCTACTTTCCCTTAATTATCCTCTGTTATTATCTATTTTTTTTCACTGCCTTTAGGTGATTCTGCTGTTTGTGTTGATTTACTGACATCTGAAATTTTATATTTGACTTATGTTGTTTAGGCGGTGAACCATGAAGCTTTCACCTATATGGATGGCCAGAGGGACTATGTCCAGATCGACCACAAAGATCTGTATCCTTATCTCCTAGTTAACATTGGGTCTGGAGTCAGCATGATCAAGGTAAACCCAACCTCTTTTCTTTCTTATTTCGAGAAGGTTGGTATTCTATGAATAGTGAATATAAATTTGATGAGGCAGCTTATACTTCACACCTGTAGTGTCCTCCATTCTGTATTTATGGGATCCCAGGATGTGGGCAGACACAATGAACCTAGAACTCGCTAAAGAAAAATTGCTAAAATTCGAATGGCACTGATTTTCCAGCTCCTAAGCTCAATCACATAACCTTATGATGACACCTTACAATTTTGTTGTGGTCTATTCCACTCCCGACTAATTGTCATGATGCAGCAAAGATTTGTTTGCGGCACACCTAGAAGAAATTTCACATTAAACTCTCTATCATTGAAACCACTCTTCCATGTGCCCCAGTAGAGTCTCTAGGTTGGCTTTGACGATATCACATGCCTAAATTGTGACCCTGAGCCCACAAAACAAGATGCACAGCAGACTTGCATCCACATCAGGAAATTAGGCTAAGTAAATTGATCGAGTATTTTGAAGGTTCATATTTGCAATTTCCTTATTCCACAATTACAAATCTACTTCTGTCCTGCATGGCGCCGTCATGCTTTACGAATTACGCCATAGTTGGTATGGAGCTTATTTGTCCTTTTCCTAAATTGTACTTTTCGTTGAAATCTGACGTATTTGTTATCTTTTGGTTTTATAGAAAGCTTATACTTCATTGTACCTTATCCAGGCATATGAGAGTCTGAAAACTTTAAGTTCATTTGTGTCTTATAATTATCTTTTCCATTTTGATTTAGGTTGATGGTGACAACGATTTTGAGCGAGTCAGTGGAACAAGTGTTGGTGGTGGTACATTCTGGGGATTGGGAAAACTTTTGACCAAGTGCAAAAGGTTGATTTCGTACCGTTTATTTCAGTGCAATTGGGCCTTTCCCATAATTTTCCGTATGATATGTATTTCTTTTTCTTTTTTCAGTTTTGATGAGTTGTTAGAATTGAGTCATCAAGGAAACAACAGAGTGATAGATATGCTTGTTGGAGACATATATGGCGGAACAGATTATGCGAAGGTATATGTTCGTGAGTGTATGTCTTTATATTCTTGATGCTCTTATTTTGCAGACTGTAAGTTTCACTCAGTATCTCGCAAGACTAAATCCAACAACTAGATTAGGTGTTACTGTCATGATGTTCTAATCTAAATAGATGGATAATCTGCATTTGTAGTGCGTTTACAGATTTGAACCTGCCGTTTATATTATTGCATGCTCTCATCTGAGAAACCTTTGACTTTTGAGCTGATAGCCGTAAGTAGTATGGTGATATGGCAGTATGTTGATCTCAGATTGGTCTTACGTCAACGACAATTGCTTCAAGCTTTGGCAAGGCAATATCTGAAAATAAAGAACTTGAAGATTACAGATCTGAGGATGTAGCCAGATCCCTGTTAAGAATGATATCCAATAATATTGGACAGGTCAGTGAAATGAAAAGCACAATCTTACACTGAAGTAGTAATTATATGCATTGAACATAGAAAAATAAGAACATGAAATAGCCGGTGGATGTTGGTTTTAGTTTTCTCACTCTGTAAAACTCTATGCTGGTGTGATGAGATTAAACTATGTGGAAACATATTTAAAAAATGCTGATATTGTGTAATAATTGGATGATGATACGTTCATGGTTGTCAGATTGCTTACCTGAACGCATTACGTTTTGGATTGAAGAGGATATTTTTCGGAGGGTTCTTCATTCGGGGACATGCATACACAATGGACACAATTTCCGTTGCTGTTAATTTCTGGTAATGACCTTCACTAGTGTGGCAAACTAAGCATTATGTTGATGAGCATTATATTGGGATGAATATGAATCAGGTCGAAAGGGGAAGCGAAGGCTTTGTTTTTGCGGCATGAAGGGTTTCTCGGGGCCTTAGGAGCATTCGTGAAGTACGAGAAAAATGGATATAGAGATAGTGCCCATGAGTTCATGGAAGAGCGTTTTGATAGCTCAACACATCATGATGTGCAGGAAAATGGGTGTATAGAATGTAGAATGCAAATTAGAGAATGAGAAAGCAAAGCATGAGTATGTGTATAGGCATAGCTATTATTTGGTACCCGCCCTTATTATCATCCCTCGACACACACACTATTGTTGTAATTGTTGGCACATCAACTTTTATCTCAAATGTTGTAATATTATTTATTTATTTATGGCTACACTAGTTTCATAGTTTGAAATGTAAAATATGGATGTGTTTTGTTTTGTTCGTCACGGAAAAATTTTACCAAATAATAATACTTTATTTATAAGAATTTAATCTGAAGAAGATAACATGTGACTAGAGAGAGAGAGAGTCAATTTTCATGATCATCTCAGCGAGGGTTGTTATTTTGGCAAAATTCCAGGGTCCAGTGTCAGTAAGATATATGATCAACAGAGACATAGTTCCACAAAGTCCTTTCCATCCTCGTGGACCTCATGTTCCGCGAATCTCAGATACTAATGCACTAGCACTAGACGGACAGTTAACTGCCTCTCAAAGACTTACACATTGTAAGATATCAACTGTTCTCTACCGTTATTTAATGCTGCATTCCTTTTATAAGAAAGAAGAAAGGAAATGGTGTTTGTTTCAGTCCATCTCTCTTTTTGAGGATTTTGCTTTTTTGGTGATCGAAATCCTGATATAATAAATGCTTTGTGATGAGTACCATCCATCAGCCAGGACCCTTGATGGAGGATTTTGGCTGGCGCTTCCCTTGTCTTGTTAAAATGTGGTTCTAAGCTTTATGGAATGCTATTGTTTTATTATTTCCTAGTATGCTTATTACATGTACATCTCTGGATATTTTGGAGTCTACTGGTTTTCATGCAGATCGATGGTACCTTTTATGATAATTCCAAAGCATCCAGTACTGTAAGAAACTAGCTTTTGAAAAACAAAACCAGTTCCTAATACACCAACCATGTAAATTTTGGTCTGTTTCTCAGTGTCGGGCGATAAATGAGGAAGAGATATATGCTATTCAAAGTGAAGTGAAGAATCCTTATTCCCATTTGGATGGATTCATGTAAGTTATATTTCTTCTTCCTGTCGACCTTTTTAGTGGATTCATGTAATGGACAAACTGTACCTGCCATTTCAACTTTGAGGTCTAGTTAGAGCTTTGCAGACTATGCTCAACATTAGTAGTACTAGTACCCATAAAATGGAAAAGATTTCATTGGTTGTTCAATGTTCCACTTGGTTTGAGTTATGTTGCTCCTCACCCTTGAAGGTTTTAACCATATGGTTTGGAGTAGTTATGTCAATGAATGCCACATCAAATTGTTAATTATGGATGCTGAACCCATTGGAACTATACATTTTGAAGGTCATAATTTTTGTTTCTAGTGAACTAACTTATAAAAGTGAATGGCCTCTGGTTCTATCTTAGGTTGCAGGTGTTGTATATAATTGGAAGTCACCAAAACACAAGAGACTAGAAGATGATTGCTAAATGTATCATTTGAAATAATGAAACCCCTCAATCTGAGGTATCATTTATAATTGCTAGTCTGTTACCCACGATGCGCAGCGTTTATAAAATTTTTCTATATACTTACACATATAATTGTGTGTGTAAAAGTATTTCGGTGTAGAAAATAGTAAAACAAACATGTTTAGTAAGCATCATCATGGTATTAAAAGTACTGTTCTTGATACATTTCAAGTATTATTAAAAGCCATCAAGTACATGGAACTGGTTCTAAAAGTATCATTTTTCTAGTTTCATTTCTACTTTTGACGTGGCCTTTTTGGATGAAGTTGAAAATTCATCAATAAGGTTTCTCTTAAGGAACTCCAATACATCATTTTTTCTAGTGGCATTGTCTGCCGGTGAACATATTAATGGTTTCGAAAATGAAGATCCTTCCTCATCCACAAAATCAAAGCTTGTCAGAATGAATGATAAATCGAGTTCTTCATCCTTGGCAACATGAGAAGTATTTTAAAACAAAATAAGTAATAATTTTTATAGGATATATTAATTTAAAATGTACATAAAAATATAAAAGTATGTTTATGAATGTCGAAATCATACCTCATCTGATGCTTCATTGTTTGAAGTGTATTTTGCTATTACCTCATGATTAATATTCATGGCAACCACATTGAATTGTCTGTTTTGGTCATAAATTCGAATTATATCATTAACTTTTAACATAAGTTCTTTATTTATCAATAATTGTATATCGACTGGAATTCCAATGCCC
Source organism: Ocimum tenuiflorum (assembly GCA_001278415.1). Classification (NCBI taxonomy): domain Eukaryota; kingdom Viridiplantae; phylum Streptophyta; class Magnoliopsida; order Lamiales; family Lamiaceae; genus Ocimum; species Ocimum tenuiflorum. Next base: position 3,081 of record AYJT01012612.1, on the reverse strand, counting down.
TTCTCCATCTGTTTTTGTTTAGTTAGTATAAAACATTTGTTAACAAAAACAAATGGTAAAAAGTGCATGTATTATAAATATGTGTGTATGTGTTTACAAATTTAATTTTTTTTATTTAAATGGTACCTCAAATTTTGCATTTAGATCTGATGCAAACATCCCTATTAGTTGGACAACTTCTCTGTTCCACATTAAAACTTTTACACTGACGTCACTTTTGTCCGTTACAGAAGCTAAAAGTTTATATTTCAGACTTCCGCTTATGTCTGTTGTCTTACCACTAACACAAGAAATATTTATAGTTATCTCGCCTAAAATTGCATGATCGGAAACAATATGCAAATGGTGCTTTGTTTTTTCCGTTTGTTTCCATCCTAAACCTAAAGCTGCCCTGCTATCCCATTTCCTTTTTTATGCTCACCTTTCCATTGTTGCGCTTATTCCTTTTGAATTAATTAGCTAATTTACCTCGATTTTTCTTACATTTCAATTGATAGACACACACATCTCAGAGTTGTTTTATGTCATCAATATACTTATCAGGTAATTATTTCATTGATCCCACTTGATTTAATTATTTTATGAAATATAACTTGCGCTGTCTCATTTTTCCTTGTTTTAGCTATCATGAAATGAGTCTGAGTTGATTTGTGATTTAATTTTAAGATAAAAACATATTTGATGGTTATGTGATTTTTGAATTTTGAGTCACTTATGATGACTTCAGTTTTGATTCGGATGTATCGTCTAAATATGATTTACTTAGCTACTGACTTTTAAAATATGTAAGTTGTGATGTTTTATCATATATAAAGTGCTAATTCTCAGACCATCTCCTATAACAAACTCTAAAAACATATTCTCCAATCTTTGAAACTCTCTCCGATGTCAAACTGTACAAGTCACATTCTACATCTTCAAATGTATTTTCTCTTTTGGAAATATTAAATAATTAATTCGAATTTGTAATTAACTCTATATTGAATTCAATCAAGTATAATAAGATAACTAAAATATGGATTAATTGAACGATAATATTCATATCCAAGTATTTTTAAAAAAATGCATTTAATTAATCATTTACATTAAGATGCATATAGAAACAACTATTCTAACATAAACAATATAATCTCGAAGTGCACAGTGAACTAAATTACTGTTAAATTTTTAAGAACTCTTAAACTCTGTTAGCCTCTTCTTGCGTGACTACAACCTCTTCCAAAATTGGCTGCACCAAATTGAACCATTTTATGTAATCTTAGTAAAGAATTATTTATAGATTAGTTGTGGGAATTAAAAATGTAATAAATAAAGAGGAAAATGATTTTAAATAAAATAACACTAAATATAAATTGTAATTTATAACATAAATGTAGTCATATACTCTAACGCCCCGCCAGATCTATCCCAACGGGATGATACTTGCGTGCGCGAACAAGAACATTCATAAATGAACAATCATTTAAACGAGGAAAAGGAGAAGGGTAAACCAATAAACATCCATTCAAAAGGAAAGGAAAAATATCTGTCGAGCAGCAAACGGAAATAAAGTAGCACAGAACCAACATATTAATTTGAGTACATGGCCAACAATATAAAAGTGTTTAAATACAACAGAAACATGGTTGGGACATGCATATGAAGATGCACATCCAGGGCGTCTAATCTCTCAAAACAAGGGGTCAATGCTCAACATTGCCGCCATCCCCGTTGCTCAACCTGCACATTTAGAAATATATGCAGGGTGTGAGTACATGAGCACTCAGTGGACACATCGTTGAAAAGTTACATAAATAAAATTAGTTTGTGTTGCTTATTTAAGTAACTGAATGTGGGGGTTTTATTCGCAAAAGATCCCACAAGCGCGAAAACTGCTTTTTTTAGTATGCATGCGGTTTGGCAATCAAGGTCAATGGTTTCATATAGGTAAACGGTCTGGTGTAACTACTATCATGGCTAGTGATCCTTCTGCCAATTCAGGCGGGATTATCACTTCTAATATCAATCTCTCGAATTCTCGGATCAGGTCTTCCTCGCTAGTCAAGAGCGCATACAATGTTGACCCTGTCTTTTGACTCAATGCATCAGCTACTGAATTGGCTTTTCCTGGGTGGTAGTTAATGGTGAGGTCGTAGTCTTTCACGAGCTCTAACCACTTTCTCTGTCTCATGTTGAGGTCTTTCTGCTCGAAAAAGTACTTCAGACTTTTATGATCTATGAATATCGAGCATCTGACTCTATAAAGGTAGTGTCTCTAAATTTTCAAGGCATGAACAATGGTGGCTAATTCCCAGTCGTGGGTCGGGTAGATCTCGTGAGGTCTCAACTGCCTCGACATATATGCTATCACTTTTTTCCTTCCTGTATTAATACTCACTCCAATCTATTCTTTGGTGTGTTGGTGTATATCTCATAGTTCTTTTTTGACTTGGGAACTGCCAATACTGGGGCAGTGGTCAATCTCTTCTTTAGTTCCTGAAAACTAGCCTCACAGTCAACTGACCATTCAAATTTGAGTCCCTTCTTCAACAATTGGGTCATAGGTCGGGCTATCTTAGAAAACCCCTTTATGAAATGACGGTAATAGCCAGCTAAGCCCAAGAAACTCCTTATCTCATTGGGGTTCGAAGGTGCCTTCCATTCCTTCACTGCCCGGACTTTAGCGGGTCTACTTTGATACCTTCTGCAGAGACTATATGCCCAAGGAACATTACTTCATTCAGCCAAAACTCACACTTAGAGAACTTCGTATATAATTGTTGTCTCCTCAAGGTTTCCAGAATTATCCTCAAATGTTCCTTGTGATCCTCTCTCCCTTTGGAGTAGATGAGTATGTCATTTATGAATACTAACACAAAGTTATCCAAGTATGGTTGAAAGATTCGGTTCATTAGGTTCATGAACAAAGCTGGCGCATTTGTAAACCAAAACAGAATTACCTACAAACTCATAGTGTCCATATCTTGTTCAGAATGCTGTCTTCGGGATATCCGACTCCTTAATCTTCAGTTGATGGTATCTTGACCTCAAATCAATCTTTGAGAAGATGCTTGCACCCTTCAGTTGATCGAATAGGTTGTC
>AYJT01012600.1:0-13243 GCA_001278415.1 Ocimum tenuiflorum | reverse complement strand
AAATGAAAATCCACCTCGTGGAAACCTACAGTTCCAAACTTTTCCACCTCAGCAGCCCAACAACTTCTAACAGAATGCTCCTAATCATTCTCATCTTTCCACTTCTGCTCCTAACGCTCATAATCAGAACAATGCCAGATTTGATAAGATGGAAGGGGATGTTAGTGCCCTAATGAAACAAATGAAAATGATTGAGAGTCGAATTGGCCAAATTGCCAATGCAATGACCAATCAACATAAACCAGGCCAACTTCCGAGTAATACTGAACCTAACTAAAATATCAAGTCAATGCAATTACTCTGAGAAGTGGAGCTTCTTATAATCCGCCTGTTGCCCCTAATCTTTACTCTGATTCTATTCCACGTGCTCCTTCTCATCATGCTCATGAGAAACCACTTCCTAATTCTATCTCTCCTACTTCTTCAGCGAAAGGCAAGGAACCGACTAGAAATAACGGACAAGCCCTTAAAAAGGTTATTCCGTCAATGTCCCACCAAAAAATGTGGAGGAGGAATATGTTCTACCTCTCATATACAAGCCTATTTTGCCTTTCCCGCAGTGATTAGCTAAGAAGAAGCTTTGATGAGAAATTTTTCAAATTTCTTAAGCACATTAAGAAGGTGAATATCAACATTTCTCTTGTTGAGGCACTGCAAGACATGCCCGGCTATGCGAAATTCTTGAAAGAGATGATATCTCAGAAAATGAGATTCACTAGCCATGAGACTGTCAACCTCTTTAAAGATCGTAGTGATGTGATACAGAGGCAACTCCCTGTCAAAAAGAGTGATCCCGGTAATTTCACTATCGGGTGTGTGATTTGTAGTCATTAGTAGTCATACTTTTGACCAAGTCCTCTGTGATTATGGAGCGAGCATATAAATTGCATGACGCTCTCAATCTTTAAAAGATTGCAGATAGGTTTCATCAAACCTACTACAATCACTCTGCAGATGGAAAATCGTTCCATATCTCATCCACAAGGCGTAGTCGAGGATGTTCTGATCAAAGTCAATGACTTTATCTTTCCAGCCGACTTTGTGGTGCTTGATATGGAGGAGGATAAGAACGTTCCTATGATCTTGGGCCGGCGATTCTTGGTTACTGGTGGAGCTTTGATTGATGTGAGGAAGGGTAAACTTACTCTTCACGTTAATGATGAAAAAAATCACTTTTTTCATTTTCAAGGCCATGCAACAACATGACTCGAGTTCTTATGAAGAAGAATGCAATCGCATTGAGTCTTTTGTATCTTTTCCCTTGTGCCCAATTCCTTAGCCTTCCGAGCAAGCCAATCCTGAGACTTTCCTCCACAACTCGCTCCACTCTGGAGAACTACTCGCTCATGTGAGTAGTGAGTTGGACAATCTAGTTCATCAACTAGATTCGTTTAAGGAGGTGAGTAAGCCTAAACATTGCAAATTCTTGGTTTTGCAAATGCCTGAGGAGAAGGAAGCATCCCTAACAAAGAGGGATGAAGAAAAAGATGAAGGGCCCAAGATTGAGCCTAAACCTCTTCCCGCTCATCTTCAGTATGCTTTCCTAGGTCCTGATAAGACCCATCATGTGATTGTCTCTTCTGCTCTTTCCGCCGTTGAGTGTGAAAATCTTCTGTCTATGTTACGTGCACACAAGTCTGCCATTGGGTGGACTCTTACTGATATCAAAAGGATAAGCCCAACTTTAGTTATGCATAAAATCATACTAGAGGAGGGTGCCAAACCCAAAGTGCAACAGCAAAGACGTCTTAACCCTGTGATGCAAGAGGTGGTTAGGAAAGAAGTAATCCGTACGCTGGATCACAGCCTGATCTATGCTATCTCTAATAGTGAGAGGGTGAGCCCCACTTAAATCGTTGCAAAAAAGAAAGGGTTAAATGTCGTTAAAGGTGACTCTGATGAGAAAATTGTAACAAGATAGGTCACTGGGTAGCGGTTTTGTATCGATTATAGAGTAGTTAACGCAGCAACCTACAACGATCATTTTCCCCTCCCTTTCATTGATCAAATGTTGGATAGACTTACAGGTTATCTATTCTACTATTTTTTGAACGATTACTCTGGTTACAATAAGATCATGGTTGCTCCGGAGGACCAGCACAAAACTGCCTTCATTTGTCCTTATGGTGTATTTGCCTATCGATGCATGCCCTTCGGGCTTAGCAATGCCCCTGCAATGTTTCAACATTGTATGATGCCTATCTTCCATGGGCTAATTGAGAACATCATGGAGTTTTTTATGGATGACTTCTCGATCTTCGATGCATCATTTGATATATGTCTTGCTAACCTCGAGACCATACTTAAACATTGTGTAGACACAAACTTATGTCTTAATTGGGAGAAGTGTCATTTCATGGTCCATGAAGGGATCTTGTTAGGGCACAAAGCCTCTGCACACGGTCTTGAGGTTGGTAGGGCTAAGATCGTGGCCATTGGGAAGCTACCACCTCCTACCTCTGTCAAAGGGATCCGCAATTTTCTTGGTCATGCGGGTTTCTATTGTCGGTTCGTCAAAGATTTCTCCAAAATAACCAAGCCTTTTTGTAATCTTTTAGAGAAAGATGTTAAGTACTTGTTCCCTACTGAGTGTTTATCTGCTTTTGAGCACCTGAAGCGTACCCTTATGTCAGCACCCATTCTTATATCTCCTGACCGGGATGTCCTATTAGTTTTGATGTGCGATGTAAGTGACTACGCTGTAGGCGCTGCATTGGGACAGATGAAAGACAAACTCTTCCACGTGATTCATTACGTGAGCAAGTTGCATACTCCTACTCAGTCAACCTATACTATTATCGAGAAGGAAATGCTCGCGGTAGTTTATGCATTTGACAAATTCTATCATTATGTCATTGGGACGAACACTGTCGTTCACACCAACAATGCTGCTATTCGGTACCTTTTTGATAAAAAGAATGCCAAACCTCATCTTATTCGGTGGATGCTCCCTCTTTAGGAGTTTGACATTGAAATCCGGGACAGAAATGGTGTGAGAATATGATTGCTGATCACCTGTCTTGGTTAGAGCATCATGAGGATGACTATAAGGTCGCCATTAGTGATTCTCTTCCTGATGAGCATGTGTTCGCTATTGAGGATCTTACCCCTTGGTACGCCGATTTTATGAACATTCTTGTTCTAGGCATGTACTCACCGTACCACTCTTCTTACCAAAACAAGAAGTTTCACAGAGATGTGAACTTTTTCTACTGGGAGGATCCTTATCTTTACCGTCCTTGTGCTAATGGTTTGATTCGAAAGTGTGTCCCATAGTCTGAGTGGAACGCCATCATGGCTGAGTGCCATAATTCTCCTAGTGGGGGCCAATTTGTAGCGAATCGAACTACTATCAAAGTGTTAACAAGTGGTTTCTACTAGCCTTCTATTTACCGTGATTGTAGCATGTTTGTTCAACTGTGCAATAGGTGTCAAAGAACGGGCAACATCTCCAAAAGGGATGAAATGCCTCAAAATTCGGTGATTGAGGTCGGGCCATTCGATGTTTGGGGAATAGATTTCATGGGTCCGTTCCTCTCTTCTTATGGCTATCAGTACATTCTCTTGGCTATAGACTATGTCTCTCGGTGGGTTGAGGCTATCCCCACCGCCACTAATGATGCTAAGGTGGTCATGAAGTTCCTTCAAAGGAACATCATTTCTCATTTTGGAGTCCCAAGGGCTCTACTTAGTGATGGGGGGTCGCATTTCAACAACAAACTCTTATCTTCCCTCCTAGCTAAGTATGGTGTTCACCACCTCGTGACAACTGCTTATCACCCCAAGGGAATGGGTAGACAAAATTAGCTAATAGTGAGATTAAGCAAATTCTGCAAAAAATGGTTGGGTCTTCAAAAGATTAGGCCAATAAGCTTGATGAAGCACTTTGGGCCTATCAAACGGCGTTCAGAACACTAGTTGGAATGTCCCCCTTATCAGCTCATTTTCGGCAAATCTTGCCATCTTCCTATCAAAATCGAGCATAAGGTGCATTGGGATGTCAAAAAGCTCAATTGTGATTTCAAGGCCGCTCAAGGTGAACGAGCAGTTGAGTTGAACAAGCTTGATGAGTTTCGTAATGAGGCTTATGAGAGCTCAAAAATTTACAAAGAGCGTGTTAAGAAGTTTCACGACATCCATATCTGGAAGCGTGAGCTCTATCCAAGGGATAGAGAGTTGTTATTTATTTCTCGCTTGAAGTTATTTCCAGGAAAACTGTATTCTAAGTGGTTCGGGTCGTTTTAGGTGTCAAAAGCCTAATGGCACAGTGGAGTTGATTAGGAGTGATGGGAACAACTTCCTGGTGAACAGGCAAAGGATCAAACACCATTACAATCAAGAGGTGGTGAAGATGGTCTCCATCTACACTCTGGCACCTTAAGGAGCCTGTAAGGTATTGTCGAGCCAACGATGTTAAAAAAGTGTGCTTGTTGGGAGGCAACCCAATTTTTATTGCTTTCTTGTGTGATTGTGTCTCTTCCTTTAATAACTCGTTTTATCTCTCCAAACTCATCCCCACGTTGTGTTAAATAAATTTGAGAGGGGGGATGGAGCGCGTTATCAAAGGTTGTGGATTTTTAGTTATCTGTGGCTTTTATTAAAAAAATGTCTCAGGTTGCCAGCTTGGAACCATCGAGCATCGGGTACCGAGTTTTCTCGGTCCTGACCGAGAACCCGACAGGCTGTTCGAGAAGCCTTAAAAAATACTAAGCCATCAATCGATGGTTCAGCCTTTGCACTTAACTGTCGATCGACGGCTCCGACCCTGCTGCTATAAATACCTCGCCCCCTCCACCTATGTGATTTCAGTCGCTTGATGCTCAAAATTTTCGAACCCTACTCCTACCCATTCTCTTCCAACTTATTTTTCTTGCTTCCAAACACCAAAGGTATATCCTTAATCACTTATTTATGGTTTTTGCATTTGATTTTCATGACTTGAGGGAATTTTTCCATAGAAAACCATTATATACGAATTTTGGGGGATTTGAACTTTGGTCGACTATTGGTGATTTTTGTCCACACAAATGTGCTTCCCTACTCTTATTGATGATTATTTCGCTTGATTTTGTGAATGGGTACTAAAATTTTGGGCATTTGAGCATGGATGTTGGATTTGGGGGTGATTTTTCTTGCAAATTAGGTTTCATGTATGAAAGAATTGGGGATTTTTAGTAATACTTGGATGTCTTGCCATGATGTTGCTATTTTTGAGGAATTAAAGGTGAAATTTTGGTGTTGAGAGAATTTTATGGACTTTGGCTAAACTTCCTTTACATTATGCTTCATTTTCTTGAAATATGTTATATGATGGGGGATTCTTAGCATGAATTGGGTGGAATATGTGTCCCTATAATGTGAAATACTTGAGATATAGGGGATGAATTTTGCAATAATATTTCAAATTATTGAGTGACCCTGTGTTGTTGAGTTTTGTCGGAATTTGTGAAAGATGGATACCATAGAATTTGACCACCAAGAAATTAATCAAAGAATTACCGAAATAAGTGGGGTTCGAGCAACCCGATTTCTCTATGAGAAAACTATGGATAAGCTGGGCATCAAAAAAGACGTGATGAGGCTATTTGAGAATGTTGGTTGAGGGTTCTTGGCCTCGAAAAACTGGTACACCTACAAGGGGATCACAAAGGAGTTTTATGCCTCTGTCGAGATGCACTAGAGCACTCGATCCACTATTCCAATAGGCATGACATTCCGGATGGATGGGAAGCAGTACAAGTTGATAGGGAAGGATCTAGATAAGATCTTCAAATGCCCTACGAATGCAGAATTCAAGCTCTCGAGGAATTCCAACAGATTTGAGTTTGTTCGAAGGATTGCTGGAGATACCTCACCATGATGAACTTCGATGTGTCCCATGATAAGGCGTCATCCATTAACAACCCAATTCTGAGGTGTATCCTGAAATTCTTTGCTTTCTCAATTTTTGGCTGCCATGAGAGTAGCAAGGTCAGATCTTTCAAGGCGGATGTTCTGTATTCGATGCTCATGTGGAAGAGGAAGAGGAGGAGGAGAAGAAGAAGAAGAAGAAGAAGATTTTTTTTCAAAATGTCAAATAGTGATCTTTTCCCCTTACCTGATCCCAACCTTACACGTATTGAGGGACTTGGGTCAAGGGGGAATCTGTGGGTGCACGCAGACGCGCATCTGAGGAAGATGGTGTGTGTGCAAGGGGTTAGGAACCCGGTTCGGTTTCTTCATCCATGGCCTCAAGAGGAGGAACAAGAAGGTGCTCAAGAAAGGAATGAAGAAGATGAAGATGATGATGATGATGGGAACAATGGTCCCGGGAGCAGTACCTATATTCCCCCGCCATCTCCTCCCTATTTTCAGCCCGCGTACAAGAGGGTGGATGATTTTTCATTCCACCATGACACGATAAGGGATGTCCCAAAAAGCAGCTCCCGTCCGGAGGGTAATACCGGTGGAGCTTGGAACGTCTACAGTAGAAAACCTAAGGATGATGGCATGCCTCTTGCTTGGGCCGCGTAGATGACAGAGCTGATGAATAGGAATCTCTAAGAACTGGGATTGGTGAGGAATGATTTAGGAGACTTTAGAGTGATGCAGCTCAAGCATGGTGAGATGTTAAGTCAGCATGGGTTGCAGTTCAACTAGCATGGACAGAGGCTCGAGAGGGTGGAACAAGCATTGGAGGACACGCGCGTCTGGGATGATCAATTCTTGCATTAGTATGAGTACTTCTCAAAGTATGTCCAGGGTGACTTACAGCTTCAAGAAATGCATCAAACCACACAGAAATCGGCATGGAAAGCGGAAGCGCAATTTATGTAGAGGACGGACAACTTTATGAATCGCATTGAGTCTTCATCACAAGGAGGTCCGTCCTTCTCTCAAAATCAACCACCGCTAGAAGAGTTGGGAGCAGAAGAAGTGGACCCCAGCACCCCATCCCTGGGTTGGTTCGATGATTTCGCTTCTTCCACCTTATGAATGAGGTACCATCCGATTTCCTTTTCTTTCAAACTTATGCTCCTTTCAGTTAAATAAGTTTGGGGGGATGTGACAGGAAATTGGGATGATGTTGAGTCTTTTGAGTCTGTTTCAATTTGAATGTGCATGACTTTGTGAGTGGTGTTTTGTATATAGTTGTGTGATTTGAGAGTCTTTACCCTTGAACTTGTTATGTGGTTATTTAAGATTGATATGTGATGAATCGACATAGTTTGACTGAAATTCTAATGCGTTGATGAAAGATGGTTGAAACAATGTGAATTTGAGTTGAATATTAATTATTACTATTGATATTTGCTTTATTGAGCTCCTAGGAATAAAATTTTGAAGCTGTGAGGATTTGAGCCTTATTGCATATGATTTATGCAATTCTTGTTCTTTGAGTGTGCCGAGTCTTGTGATTATTGTGTTATGATTTGTCTTGGTTCTGTCTTGAGATGGTCTCATAAGTCCAATCTAGAAAATGATATTAGGCATGTTCTTTTATAGCCAATATCCAAACACGACCCTTTAAAAGTTTAATCCTTGCCAGCCCATTTGAGCCTTTGTTGATTTCTTTCCTATTTGGATGAAGTATGGAGTAAGTTTGAAAAAACAAATGTAGTAGTGTTAGAATAAACATGTTGCAGTGGTTAAAATTATAATTCATCCCCGAAAAAAAATAAATGAGCTTAACTATTAAGAGAGCGACTGGATTAATTTAGGTTACAAAATATATGAAAAAGAATAATAACGATGATAAAAGCGGGTAAAAAGAGTTTTGATAAGTGAAGTGGAGGTTTTGTTCATATTGGGAGATTGAAGAGTTAGTCACTTAACCATAAATAACCTAAATAGCCACATTACAACCTGAATAGCCACGTTACAACCTGTTAAAGACCTGATTGATCTTAATGTTGGATTTACTTCAGAACTATGGAGAGAATAGATAAGAGGCAAATCTACGGCATACTTTTTACGATTCTCAATGATGAGTGTAAACACAGTCCTTTCTCTTTGTTGAATGTGGTGTGTGAATCTCTAATTTCCATTGTGTGGTAGATATGAAGAGCTCAATGTGCATAGAGAGATAGTTTTTGTTGATTTTCGATTTGGATTTTATGTTCGAATTGACGGTTTGAGTTGGAGTGTTCTTATTGAGGTTAAGCTATGTTATTTGTTATTTCTATTGATCGAGGATGACCAAATCATTCAAGTTTGGGGGGGATGATAATCGATTGTTTTGCATGCATTTTAGTGTCAAATTTGTTGTAGTTTGAGTCGTGTTTGAGTCCTGTTCGATCGATTATCATTGTATTTGTGTATTTTCATGTACGTGTGTGGTTTTTACTATTTTTGTAGGTGTTTGGTTGAAATTGGAGTGTTGTAGATCGATTTAGGTGAAAGTGTGGACTTTGACTAAGGTTGAAGATGAAGCAGGAGGACTTCAGGTTGACAGAATCGAGCTTTTGATCGGCTCTACTGAGCCGTCGACCTCGACCAAGGCAATTTTTCTCAGGTCATTGATAGCATGTCATCGGGCGTCGGGTTCGAAACGTCGAGCAAGAAGTCTCGGGTCGACGAACTGAACTGTCGATCGTTTCTCCCCAACCATCACCAAGCTCATGTTGAAGATTCTCGGTCGCCAATAGCGCACATCGACTGAAAACTCCGAATCATCAATCAGTACACATTGAGGAAGTCTCGGGTAGCTGGGAGCGTACCATCGAGCATCGCAACCACTGAGTCGATTAGATTAGTTCTCGTTTTTTGTATTCGGATCATTGGAATAGCCGATTGTTCATCATTTTCTATGTTTATTTTGTAAGTTCATTTATTTCGCTTCTGTAGGAACTCGTGAGTTTTTGAATATTAAGCATTGATGTAAATCTTTCTTTAAGTTTAATTATGAGTTTGTTGATTTCTTCCGTCTTTTCTCTTTCTTTGTCATTTATTGATTCGATCTTGAGTAGCTAATTAATTTGTGAGAGTTAATGTTGTAAAGAATGATTATGGAACGATGAATTGAATTTAATTGCCAACAGATCTCGAATCTTTCAAATCCTTTGTTCTTTCTTCCATTGGTTCAACTATAAATTGTCTTCAATGAGTTCACAATTAATGTTCCTCAAATTAACACTTTAAGGCATTAATGGATTTCGATTTCGAAATGGTTAATTGGAGTAAATTAGTTTCGAAATAATTAATTGGTTTTGGTGTTTATTCTTTTTGGAGTTTTTAATTACTACTTACGCTTAAAAGGTGAATAAGGATTTTTGAAAATGTACTCTGTTCTTGACTCAAAAAGTTCGTGTGGTAATTTTGCAAATCAAATTGTTCTTGATTTTGCTGGTAGTTAAATTCTCTTTGTTAATCCATGATTTGTATTGGTCCTAGAACTTCCTTTCTTTATACTTGTGTTAATTGTGTTTGTTGTCTTTTTGTTCTACGTTAGTGATAATCGGTCCTGTTGCATGTGTTTTGATTGAGTTTTGTTGTTGTTTGAGTCCTTGTTCGTGTCATTTTCGACCAATTATCATTGTTTTGTGTTTCGGTCTTGTTTTCCTCTATTTTGTAGGTTTTTCTGTGATAAAATGATGCTTCGAAAGAGGTACGGGTCGCGCCGGTTGCGTTCCCGCCGACCAGAGGATGGAGAGCACTCTCTCGGGTCATCGGTACCGTGTCACGCCCTAACTTTCACCTTTATGAAATATGGCCGGTGACACTATCTATCCCACCGAATGATAACTCGATATAAGGGAAGTAAGAATTTAAAGACCAACAAGAATAAAGTAATTTTAGGACCAAAGATAGACAGAAATAAGCAATGGAAATATTCATTCATTTAATACCAGACCAAAGACATGTTTTGAAAACGAGTTTGATATAAATACAGACCAACACAAGTTTTTGTTCAAAAGAGATACACAGCGGAATAATCAATACTATGCTATGTATATGACGATACATAGCTCGACGCTTTGAACTTAATGAAAAAGAGTTCTTTAAATGCTCAATGATGTCGCCAATCTTGTTGTTCCTTAACTTGCACATTAGAAATATATGCAGGGCTGAGTACACGAATGCACTCTGTGGACTCAGTGCCAAAAACATACATACATAAAAACATGAATGGAGTGCCTTTTCAATCAAGCAGGTCATGAGGGTTTTCAAAATAACTGTTCATGACCGCAAAAACCATTTCTTATTTGCGTGCATTTCAACCGTGCTATCCATTATTTAATCAATCATCACTGACTAGGGGTAGGCCTCCCATGCTAGTCGTTGTGAACAAATCACGTTAAGCCATAGGCTAGTGTGATCGACCAACACATCATATCTCATCACCATCACAACTCTCCCAGTACTATACTGCTGGTGAGATGAATCACCAACATCATCATCAACATCACAACTCTCCTAGTACTGTACTACCGGTGAGAGGAATCATCAACATCATCATCCACATCACAACTCTTTTAGTACTATACTACTGGTGAGAGGACAGATAACTTGCAAACCCTTTTAGGCATCTCATTCAATTTGCAATCATGCTTTTCAATTTCAAAACAGACAACATTTGTAGCTTTAGTTATAATATAAGAAAGCCCACCTCGATTCCGATTTAAGCTAGGGGATTAGAGGGTTCGGGTTTGAACTTTGCCGACACTCCGCAACCTTAACAACAATTGCCGTTATGAGTACTCATACTCTAGGGTTCTCAATAAATGCATGCTCCTATATGTTCGATCTAAGTCTCATATAATTTGTCTATCGAAACGCGTCGATATGCTCATCATATTCGACGGAATACATCATCCGATAGGATTTGGGAAATCCCGGTTCCGATCCTGTGAAACCGATACATGTTGCTAACCTACCGTCGACCCGAGAGTTACTGACTTTTCAGGCTTTGGTCGACGGCAATCGAGCTGCTGGTCGCCGGCACTGAGCCAGCAATTCGAGAATTTTCCTTGGTCCAGATTTGGGTCTCTGGTTCTGGAGCTGTCAGTCACTGGTACCGAGCCGGCGACCCGAGACTTGGCTCCGATTTGGGGCTTGGTCGATGGTTCCAAATCAGTCAGTTTCAAGCCGGCAGCCCGAGACCCTTCCTCCGCGTGGACTCAGTCGTTGATTCTGGGTGATGGTGTTGTTTTCGTTGACTCGAAAGACCTCCTTTTGCCCGTTTTCTCCCCGTTTTTGATATACAAACCACCATATTCGATTCCCATGATTCCCATGATTCCTACATTATTTCAACAACCATTTATAGCCTATCTCATTTTGTTTTACAAATATAGACGTAATCTAGTCATAACCCACCATCAAGTTATTCCTAGCATGCTTTGATAACCTATCTCATGCTCATCTCATACTATCATGCCATATCTTTGCATGTTTCAAAACTTAGCATGCTTTAACCAACAAGTTCTATCCTGCCAAAGCCAAGATATTCTTACCTTGATTTTGTAGTATAGCGCTATACTAGTTTCGGGGTTCTTTTTATCTTTACACGTCTCTCCTCTCGTAAGGCTCTCCTAGGTCGGCTTCTCAATTTCCCTCATTGGCTCCTATCACCAAGTTTGCACCAAGGATCCTCCTTCTTCCTATCACTCTCCTTCTCTAGTTTTCTCCCTCTCACTCTCTTTTGTTTCTCACTCTAGAAGGGAAAATGCAAGAGGTTTGCTTTAGTTGAGGTGTGAAGAAATGAGTACCAAGCACCTCTATTTATAGGTGTGGAGTGTGTTTGTAGGCATGTATTTGCACAAGTATAGTTTTCCTTCTCATACTTGCATGATTGGTATTTATTGTGTGTATTTTGTGTATGGGACAAAATATCATAGTACATAGTGTAAGAATATTTGATGGGATAGGTGTGTGTATGTGTGTGTGCATGGTGTGTATCGTGTGTGTGTGTATCGTGTGTGTGTCGTGTTTGTGTATATTGCGTGTGTATTTGGGTTGGGTTGGGTTGGTGTATTTGGTAGAGCACAAAGTGCATTTGAAGAATGATGATGAGGTTGCATTTAATAGGTATGGGCAATTGGTCTTCATAAATGATCCTAGTACTAAATCCTTGATTTAGGGAGATTTTTGTGGTAATTCCCTTCCATCACATCACATCACATCACACTAGTCACTTTATCTGATATATTCTACACTATATTTTCTTTCCGAACACTGCTTGGAATATATCTGCCTCGGGAATCCCTCATTCCCATTCCAAAGTTATTACACACATTCCATCTTGATATCTCGAATACGAGTATTACCACTCTTATTTCGATGAGTCGGGGATTATGCACATTTTTCCTATGTGCATAGAATTAATTCATATCATTCACTTAATAATCATTTTGATTTTTCCAACGCAAGCCATCACGTCTCTAATGGTCTTGCTAGGTGCTTTAGGGCTATGAGAGGGATTACTCCTCTAATTCGACCCTATCGATCCTCGCATGCTGCATGCGATAATTGATCAGATTATAATCACGACGGAGAATATCTAATTATTCCATGATCATCTAGAATATATATATACACACACACATATATATCTAATAATTTCTTTTATATATATCGATGGGACTGGCGAACTAGGGTTTTCGAAATTTACACTACCGATTCTCGATTAGAAAAATATGGGGCGTTACATCCCTTCCCCCTTAAAAAAAATTTTGTCCCAAAATTTTGCTAATCACTAGGGAATAGTTCGGGGTATTTCTCTCTCATCTTATTCTCTTGTTCCCATGTGGCCTCTTTCTCTCCACGTCGTTTCCACAAAACTTTTACTAGAGGTATGGACTTATTCCTCAATTGTTGTTCCTTTCTATCCAAAATGGCTTCCAGTTGCTCCTCATTCTTCATCTCAGAGTCTATGGAAACGTCGTGTACTTGTATCACATGTTTTGGGTTGTACATGTACTTTCGTAGTTGTGATATATGAAAGACGTTATGGACGTTTCCCAAGGTTGGTGGTAAGGCTAGACGATAAGCCACCATCCGATCCTCTCTAACACCTCATAAGGTCCCACAAAACAAGGTCTCAACTTGCTATTGGCTATAACTCTCACTATCCCTTTTGAGGGAGATACCTGATAATCGGTCTTTTTGCATGTGTTTTGATTGAGTCTGGTCGTTGTTTGAGTCTTTGTTTGTGTTGTTCTTGACCAATTATCAATGTTTTATGTTAGTCTTGTGTTTCGTTCTTGTTTATCCATGTTTTGTAGGTTTTTGGGTAAAAAAATGAAGGTTTGGAAGAGTTTCA
>AYJT01012573.1:0-16208 GCA_001278415.1 Ocimum tenuiflorum | reverse complement strand
TACATACTTCCCTTATATCGAGTTATCACTCGGTGGGATTGCGTTTCAGCCGTTATTCACAAGGGTGAAAGTCGGGATGCAACAAAAACATAGATGTTAGTTTCGATCTTTTGATTCTTTGCTTGGGAAGCAGCTATAAATTAATGGGACATGGTATGAAGATCAGTGATGGAGGGCGGTTGAGGTGATAATGGTATGTAATGAGGAAGTTGTTGTGGTGGCTGCTAATTTCTTTTTGTTGCTGTAGTGTTGAAACCCGACGGCTGTAGTGCTCCATTTCGATTGCTCCACATAAATCCTGAATGATTTCGGGTGTTCAGCTTATACACGACATTCGGCTAACAACGGTTGAATGGTCTTTAGCCACCAACATTGAAAGGCTTCTGGTCCACGTAGTTAACCTCCTCCCCCATGCTCGGTTCGTCAGTTGTCCTCATACTCTCCACTCTTTCGTTCAGCTGTTTTTACTGTCGATGATTCTCCAGCACACTGCGATAGGGTTTCGAGATGTCCTCCACTGTTGTGACCCTTTTCTTCTACTTGAGACCGCTACTCCCATCCAGCTTTGTTCTTTAGAAGCTCGTCAATCATCCTCATGCCTTTCTTTGGGCCAAGCTTGTTGAAGCCACCATTCACATGCATGATGAGGTTTTCTTGACTATCCTTGGAGAGCCCTTTGTAGAAGTGAAGCATCAACTAATGGTTTGAGAAACCGTGTCGTGGACAGCTGCTTACTAGATCTCTGAAATGCTCTCAACCATGATGAATGCGCTCTCCATCCTTCAGTTCGAACATCTCAAATTTGGACTGGATCTCAGCCACTTTCCTCGATGGAAAGAATGTATAGATGAACTCATGACTCAGGTTGGTCCAGTTTGTTCTCCACTTCGGCCCACTTTTCTGCACCACTTTTAAGCTTTCCTCTACAATGACTGTGGGAAAAGGATCATCCTTAGTGTATCTATCGGCACGTTCTTGGGCTTCCACATGTCAAAAATTTCCAAGAACTTCTGAATGTGGTCCATCAGGCTCTCCAAATATGTCCCCCTGAACTCCCTCTACTCGAGTTGTCGAGTGATTATGTCAGGTACTTCAAACTGTGGTGGATTAATAGAGTGTCCAACTCCATGCGTGAGTGCCTTTGATGATAGAATGCAGACTCCATCGGTTCCTCATCAGAAGAGTCCTCTTAATCATCATCGGTATAGTCATCTAAGTCGCTGTTGAAAGAGTTGCTCGGCGGCGAAGGATATGGCCAACTTGGTAGATGCTGATCTCTGTTCTGCTTTCTGGATCCACGGCTAGAGGATGGTAAGTTAGTTTACCTACTCGGAGTTCTGCTCGATTGTCGACCATTGTCGTGAAACTGAATTCCTGGCTGAACTGCGGCTGGTGTCTTCAGATATGCAAACTCAGTATATCCCCCAGTGTACCCTAGCTCAACTTGTTGTCCCGTACCTCTAGCTAGAGCCCTCGCTGCCTATTCTGCATGAATTGCCCGTTCCTCTGCATTTGCTAACCGTTAAGCCATTGCCTTGACTTTCCATGCATATTGATCTGCCATATCCTGATCTCGAATCGGTGCAGCTGTATATTGTTCCTCTCTCAGTCTGAACTAGTCGAATGCACTGGCAGTGTTATCACGGGTTGGTATGTTCAGCTGTTCCAAAATGCGTTCTATGGAGCGCTCGACTGTTTGGTCTTGCAGCTCGGTGTCCTTCAGAGACGACGAGGCTGGGATCTTCTCTACCCTAGTTTTGGTTCTCATTAAGACCATGGTACCTACAAACTAAAAACCAAAAAATTACAGAAATTAATAGGTCGAAGCAGATAGTTCTTGATATCAGAAATACTACAATTAATTAAAGTGTAGTAATCCCCGGCAACGGTGCCAAAAATTTGATAGCAGTGAAATATACGACCAAACTTTAAATATCGAATCCTTTGATTACTTACGAAGTTTAATTAATCTACAGTAAAACCTAGACACCTAACTACTCACTTAGACAAGACAAGGGTTTTCAGTTGGTTTTATTAAACTAAATTTACTAACACAAAAATTAAATGCAAGCAAATTAAATCACAAGTTGTAGAGAAATCAATAAAACAATATCAGATCCTAGGCAGTTTACTCCTACTATGTTCATTCAAGTTTTAACAAGGTTAACCTAACCTTATTTAATCTAATCGCATGTGAAACATCAGTTAAGTTGTACCACAGTTATTATTCTAAGTTGGGTGAAACATCAGTCAAGTTGTACCCTAGTTATTATTCTAAGTCGTCCTGAATAGGGTACAACAGAACGTGGAAAGAAGATTGTAATTAAATCCTGACTAGGGTATCTAACCAATCTTACTTTTGATAATTTCTACGGATCTCTATTCCTATGAAACTAACTCCTAACTAGGGTAGTTAATTACCGTATCCTTAATTCATGCTTGCCTATTCTTCAATTTATTCTGACTAGAATATAAATCAATGAACAAGTATTGCAAATAGTTGATCAGGCCATTGATACGTGTTTTCTTTGGCAGAAAATGGGTCGCAATAATAAAAAGATCGAACTCAGGGACTAGGTGTAAAAGAACGTCGTCAAGCACTATCGAATCGATTTCTCTATTGTCTAGCCAAATAATCAAGAGAGAAAGGTTCTAATCTACTGAAATTGAAATTCACACAAAGAAATATGGAAATTCTAGGATCATGTCGTAAACGCAAGTAACAAATTACAAATAAGAATCAATCATCAATAACCTTTGAACAAAATGATATGCAACATTATCCCACACAACCTTTTGAGCCACTATATGATGTAGATTTTTGAAAATTCTTTTTCATCTTTTGAATGCAAGTAGTAATAAAAAACTACCAAAAGTTCAAACATCAAAACCAATTAAATGTTTCGAACTCTTGATTTGAAGAATATTAATTCTTTCAAAACCAATTAATCTACTCCAATTAATCCTTTCAAAATCCAAGTCCATTAATTTCTCAGACTCTTGATTTGATAATATTAATTCAAAACTTATTGAAAACAACTTTTAATTGATTGAATGGAAGAAAAATGAAAATCGAAAGATTCAAAGAATTATTTGCAATTAATTAATTCATTCATTTTATTCAAACCATTGTACGTAACATAAAACCTAAAATCTCACCAGGTAAATTTAGCTACTCATGAAAGCGAATAAATTGAAAGCAATGAAAAAAAGCAAAAGTTTATTAACTAAGAAAGCGGAATAAATGTACTTACATGAATGTAAAGAAAAGCGATAAAATCCACCAATCGGTTGTCACGATCCGAGATGAGGAATGATTCTAATCTAGAAGCAATAAAAAGTGTATTCAAATCTAATCTAAGAGAAAGCTGTAAAAAGGAGATAAAAAGCTCCCAAAGCTGCCATTAAAACCCCTATTTATAGGTTTGGGTGAACTAGGTCAAAATCCCACGACTTGGGCTGGAGGCCCAAGTTTTTACTAAACCATCGACCAACGGGATGAGCCATCGACCAACCGCTCATAAAATATCATTTGACGAATGAAAAAATAGGTTCTTCATGACCTAACGAATGGAAGAATGAACCTCGATCTAGCAGCATCAATTGCTTGCGAATCGATCAACCCTCAAAAACAGGTATCAACGCTTTGGTTCATATTATAGATAACCTAATTCATTATAAGTTTGTTTCCACGAAATAATTGACTAGATTTGTGAAGACAAATGGGCTATTGTTGTGGGCCAAAGTATTCATTATGGCTCAATCGTTGATCACAAACCCAGAAACAGGCATTGTGGAAATATTCTTGGACCCTGACCAACCCGTATGGAACTCAAACTCGTTGTCGGCCTCGAAGCTTGAGATCAAAGTATTTCACACGAGTACCACCCCTTAAAGCTGCTCAAGGTTCAAGCTCGAGATATCAATACATGCCGCTCACGTACTAGAAGCCTCTGAAAATATTTCTTTGCTAACTCAGCATTAGGGAAGAATGCGTAACTCCAATGGATTGTAGATCAATCCCTGGGTTATTTTCATATTTAGTCCTTCGATCGAGAGATATTGAGATTCGATCAATGTAATAGTATATATGGCTTGATCACATCGATCACACACATCTTACACATTCTCCACATTTTCTACACATTTTCGATCACCTTATCTGGTGAAGACATAGTCGAAAAAGCTTGAATCCTTGTATTTTCGCTCAAAACAATATATAAAATATTAACCCATCCTCTCTGGGGGACGTAAAACCTTCTTGGAAGTCTTGGTGTTCGATTTACTTTCCCGTCCTAGATCATTCAAACGATAAAAAACAAACTTCAACACCACTTATTTCGGCGTGATTTTTTCACCGATTAGTTTCTCCATGAATTCTTCCACCATGGATTCCTTTCGATGCGAAATCCTCCAACACGAGATATTTGGGGATTGAAGGGTTTGGATCTAAATTAGGTTTTAATTTGGGAAAAGTTAGAAGTGGGGGTGGGTTGAAGAAGAAGCAGAACCGCTTCTGTGTTGTTCCTTTTTTTATTTGGTGTTGTTTCTTTCTTTGTCCTTTTGCCCTTTTCATTTTTTTATTATTTTATTAATGGATTTGCTGAGTCAGCAATTAAAAAAACAAATAGTGTGCCACGTCACAATGCTAAAGACTGACGTGGCTTAAATTTAATGGTGTTAAGTGTGTTGGGATGAAATTACATAAAAAACGATATTGTTGAATAGAATTCCATAAAATTAAAAGTGTGGGATATAATCCCTTAATTTTTGAAAGTTTGGGATAGATTACCCTAATTTCCCATTATTTTACCACCAAAATAGCCCCTTTGCCTTCGGTGGATTCTTCATTCAATTCGTTGAAGGTGACCTACAATTGAAATGTTAGTTAAAATAATTCGACAGCATAATTGAGACTCACTAGTCATTGTTCATCATGGCGTGGTTTGTGAGTTTTGTTATATGAAGAAATTCTGTCTGCAAAGAGTTCCATGGCGCAATAAATAATTTGTTTTAAAATGATTGCATTGTAGCAACATGCTTTTACACCAGACTTGTTGCTGCCTCCTTCAACTTTTCCAATGAACAACAAGGAGGAGATGTGATGGAATGCTCGAAAATGAATTCCGATTTGTTTTGCCAACGATTGCATCGTAACAACATGCTATTACACCAGACTTGTTTCTGCCTTCTCCAACTTTTCCAATGAACATCATAGAGGAGGTGTGATGGAATGCAGAAACTAAATTCCGATTCGTTTTGCCAAGATTGGATTTCAGATACCACAACTTATCATACATCATTTATTGCCTAAACATGCATCTAAGAAATTATAAATTGCAGCACACAGGTGTTGCAGAATATACCTGCGAATTTGGCACAAAGTTCGTCTACAAAAGTAGAAGGTGACTCCAAAATTAGGTTCTGAGTTGTATCCGCTGTCTGATTCCATATAGTCCGATGATTGCCAAATCTCCAAGTCCGGATATTCCTATGGTCGCTGCCCCTTACTGTGCTTCCTAGGGTTTTTGTGAGTTTTTCTAACACGTGAATAGTGTTATGATTCTAGAAAAAGAATTGAGTCTTGCAGCCTTCCTCATGGATACATGGAAAAGACAAGTAGTAGGAAGGTTAAATGATTACCAGAGTTAGGGGGTTTGTCACTCCCATTACGACTCACTTTGGGATAGAGCGAATCAGAGCTAACAAGGTGAAGATGTCCTAGTACATGGACTTGGACCTACTAGTCATGGTTTGCATGCTTTAGAAGTAAGGAAACAGAGTTTTCCTTGAAATGTCAAATGGTGATATTTTCTCTCTACCTGACACATACATCACGCATGTTGAGGGGCTCGCATTTGTGGATGCATACTGATGTGCATCTAAGGAAAATGCTTAGCGTGGAGGAGAGGGGGGACTTTCAAACCTAGTCAGATTGGTACAACCATGGCCTGAGGAAAAAGGGAATGAGGATGTAAATGATGATGATGATGAGGGCAATGATGGCCCGGGGGGAGATTCTTCCATTCACACTACTCCTCAGCCACAAATATCAGCCTGTTCATAGAGAAGATGTGGGGCCCTCGCATACTACTTGTGGTGATTCATGTCCGTAGACTTATACCGGCGGGGGTTGGACCACTTATGGCTGACGACCGAGAGATAATAGAACTCCTCCAATGTGGGCCACACAGATGATGGAACTTATGAACAAGAATGTAAAAAACTCGAACATGTGAAAATGAATTTAAGGGGTTGTTGCAAACCACCCAGATCGAGCATGGTCAATAGTTCGATTATTTTGGACAACAATTAGCCCAACACGGTCAGCAATTGAGTCGGTCTATTGACAGTTTGAGACAATCATCAAAGCGCTGGAGGATACACGTATTCGGGATTATCAATTCCAGCACAAGTATTACTACTTCTCCAAGTTTGCCCAAGATGATTTGGAGCTCCAAGAGATGCACAGGCAACAACAACAATCGGTGTGGTGGTATGAGGCTCAATTTATGCAATACACAGACCAATTCATGAACCAGTTCCAAGTCCAGTACCCAAACCTAGGGGCACCGTCCTTTACACAACGCCATTCACTGTCTGACGAGTTACTAGATGACGGGGATCCTAGTAACCGACCGCTCAGATACTATGATGAGAATGGCCACTATCGCCATTTTTATTGAGGTATTATCCTTATTTTCTTTTCTTTCAAACTATTTTCCTGTTAATTGAATAAGTTTGGGGGGATGTACATGGAAATTGGGATGAATTTTAGTCTTTGAGTTATTTTTGATTTTGAATATGCATGTTTTGAGTAATTTATGTTTTTGTTGATATTCGTTAGTAATGTATGCGAGTTTGTGTCCCTGAACTTGTTTGGTGGTTATTTGAGATTGATGTATGATTTGCAATTAGTTGACTTGATTTATAATGCTTTCATGAAGAATCATTGCTGTAATTATAAATTTGAGTGGAATTTTGATGAATACTATTGATCTTGGTCTAATTGAGCTTAGAGGAATAAAATTTTAAAGCTGTGAGAATTTGAGTCTTATTGCATGTGATTTATGCAGCTTTGGTTCTTTGAGTATGCCAAAATTGTGATTTTTTCTGGTATGATTTACCTTGGTTCTATCTTGAAATGGTCTTGTAGGTTCACTCTAGGAAATGATACTAGGCATGTTCTTTTATAGCTAATATCCAAACACTGCCCTATAAAGAATTCTCTTGTTAGCCCCTTTGTGCCATAAACTGTATTTCTTCTCTTGTTTTAATTTGGGGATAAGTTTGGGAGGTCAATAGCTGGTGTTTATATTAGAATCAAGGATGTAGTAGCGGCGAATATTCTACACGTTACCACACACACAACACAAAAAAAAGCTCAATCTAGTTGAAATAGCGGATAAATAAATCTTAAGCTACCTATATCTAATAAATAAGAGCAAGAATGAATGGGGGTAACAAGAAAAAACGTTTGAACTTTGCTGAAGTTTAGGAATGTTGATCTTTTTCTTGAGAATTGGGGAATGGGGGCTTAGTCACTTAGTCAAAAACATCTTGCCCTTAGGCAACCAACTAAAAACTAACTATCGTGTAGCTCTATGGTCTCTCCGGGACATCGAGTTTCCCAAAGGATAAACTAAAACATCGCAATGCTCAGTGTGCATCAAAACTACCACAAGCACTACGCGTCTACTCTGGGACGTTAAATTTCTTAGAGGGTAAATTAACGATGTGGTCTGCGTGAAACAACCTACGACCACAAAATAACCTTCAAGATGAAAAATTCCTTGAAGTATAATAACTGTCAACAACCCTTGTGGCCTCTCTAGATGTCAAATTTCCCGGAGGATAAACTAAAAATACATCGCACTACGCTTTCCTTAACTCCTTTGGGTTAGGAAACAATGCTAAAAAATAATTCAGGCAATTAAATAATAGATTCTCAAACAAAGTCGCAGCACGTTCCTTAGATCCTTTTAAACGACTATCGATTCCCCTGATCTCGACAGCCAAAATATGCAGTCTTGAAATATTGGAGTAATACCTATATGGATTTTTAGTATTCCTGAAAATCGTAACACAACTATCGAAATTCTAACTTGGAATATTTATCGTTCTTTTGGAAATGACCGTCTGTTGAGGTTTGTTTTTTATCAAAGATCTATCTGTGATTTCCAGAAAGGTTTATAATCCCCCAGAATGGATTGGCTGATATTTTATATATTGAAAGGGTGAAAATACAGAGATTTTCGACGATCGGAGTCGTAAAACAACAAAGTGCATGTTCCTTGCTACAGAACGCAAATGAGCTACAGGATGAAAGCAAAAGTGCTGATTGTGTGGAATGTGTGACTCTTGCTGACTAGTCACTTATTTATACAATAAGTAAAGGACGAATCTAAATAATCCCTAAGTTAAGGACTAGATCGAAAATAGTTGGGGGGCAATCAGCAAAGCGTGTGGATGATGTTAGAGTTATGCTTTAAGTGCCATGCTAACTCAACAAGGGAATCATTCTGGATCCTTCCTGTACATGCGCAAGCGTGTGGATGCTATCGTGCAGATTTTGTGAGAGAGCTCAAGGATTCTCGGCCGACGAGTCTCAAGAAGTCGGGCTTATCCTTGGTTGACGGGTCTCGTGCTCTTTCCAGGGTCGATGTCTAGTGCTCGAGGCTTCTTCTACCTTGTCTGATTTTGACCAACAGTTTAGGGAGCTTTGAGTAGTCGAGATCCTGATCCGATGGTCTTGAGATTTTGACCCTTAACACCATCTACATGTTAACAACGTCAGACGATGAAAATACTTAGGGCTCGAACCAACACCCGCAACCCGAAATCTATTTCATGGCTCGACAGGTATAAAACCCCCAACTAGACTATGATTTTGACTAATGATAATTTACGTAGGTTTGCCTCCGTGGACCAATCAACTTGCTCCGTGGAGCCAAATGGGCTATTGTTGTATGTCAAAATCTGATCTCGCAACTCTGACCCCAAACCATGCCTCTAGTAGTCCATCGTTCGAACTTTGAAAAACCCTCAAAGCACATATCGAGGATCAAAAATCCCAAGTCCGGTCTGATCGAGGCCCGACTCGAGGGACCCTCCTATGATTACTATTGACGATATCTCAGACAGGGAGTAGCTTGAAGCAAAGGGTAACTGCCTCGAAAGGCTAAGCCCCACGAAAAAAAAGCGGTTCATACTCGAAGGGCCATTTGAAAAAGACTGAATTGCCATCCACATACCTCACACATGTACGGAAGAGCCCATAATGATTCCTTTTGTTGACTCAGCATGACATATAATACATGAACTTGGTATGTAATCCAAGTATGCAAATCGCCCCCGAGAATTTACATATTTCATCCTTAGTTAGCAAATAATTAAGATTCGATCCTAAACACATGTATAAATGAGTGATTGTACGACACAATCACACGTTCCACACACCAGTTAGTTATTTTCGTCTTTTTTTTTTTATCTTCTAGCTCGATTCTAGCTAAGTTTTGACCTTATTTTCCGATCTCTGTCGACCAGAAATTGTTGTAATCTTGTAATTTTGATCACATCTATAAATATCAGCTCGTCCGTTTCAGGTAATAAAAAATATTCCTGAGAAGTCGTGGGTTTTTTTCATTCCGATCAAAGCTTAGAGCACTTTTTGATCTTTTGATCAAAATCTACCCTCAACAGTTTGATTAATGTCCATGGGAAAAACATTCAAATTTGAAAAAGGTGACAACGTGTCGGCAAAATGAACTACTCAACGTGTCGACAACTTGTTGCTCGTGGCTTTTTGTTCCCAGTGTTCATGTGGTCATCACATGCATCATTTTGTGCTAAACACACTTGTAAAAACTTGTCATGCAAAGCAACACATTTGCATGCAAAATATTTGATATTTTCTTGAGTTTAAATCTTCATCGTGTTTTTGTCGGGCATCGAAACTTTGCCTGAAAAGTTCAGTTGCATTAAATACACTATAACCCTCAACCTTGGTTTGTGTCCGTTGTTCACCATTTGTAAAATGACGAGTTTATTTTATTTAACTAATTTGAAAATTAATCGCTAAAAATGGGGTTGTCGAAATTCAAAATGGATTGTACTGTAATGTCAGATTTTAAATACGGACAAAACGGTGTATTGAGCTCATCAAACAGATACATTTGATCGCCGAACAATATTTTGAAGGTTAAACTAATTATAAATACTAAATTGGTAATCAAAACCTTAAACTTGCAGGTAATTTCTATAAATGGAAAGAATTATTTCGTGATACAAAGGAATATTAAGTTGGTTTGATTATTTTCTGTCGGGTCGTAAATTGCCTGGTACTTCTCCGTAGGTTATATTTAAGATTTTACAATATTATTATATTTGAGAGTTGAGATGACAAATATCAATTAAAAGATCATTCTGAGTTGGTATTAACATTTCACATGGTTTTTGAGTCAAACATATTGCATATATATTCTTGCAATCGGCAGTGCAGGTCTTATATGTTGATTCATTTTTATATATTAACTAAGAAAACGTCTGGACTGCTAATTAATACAAATGAACATTTGGATTTGATTCGTTTTAGCACACGTGTTTTATTATATGTATTTAATTTGGGGGTATTAGTGGAAAAAAACAATATTTTCATAATGATGACATATCTTTAATTTATACGTTATTAACAAATTTCCATATCACAAGGATACAATACTTATTTGGGAAAAATTACAATGCTATAGAATTTTCAAAATCCTATCAATAATATTTATCTTATATACAAAATCAACAATCTCACTATGTGACCAATTATGGTCAATATATCATTCCTTATATATACATAACATTTGTATGTATATTTCACTAAACAAATCAATTTTTCACAAACAACGCATTGGAAAAATGGCTTCAATCTATCCATCCATTTGCATTCTCTTAATTCTCAGTCTGGCTTCAGGTAAAACTAGTGTGTTACTTTTGTTTTCAATGTATTGTACTCTTCAGATTAAGCCAATGGCATATTTTTCAATCTCAATGAAGCGTGTGTTTTATTTAAAGTCAAATATTTGAAACATTACAAACTATACTTTTTCTCAATTATATAGCAAATTATGATAAGTTTATTGGAATATAGGACTAAAGTTTTTTTCTCCAGTGACAAAATGTCAATTGTGCTCGTCGGATAAATGCTAAGTAAGGATATCAATTTTAAAAGGAATTTTAATCATGATTCGATTTTAAGTGGCGACTTAAAAATTCGATGAGCACAATCAATCTATGTCACTGGGCAAAGGTTTGATATCTATATTTGTACATATTCATCTTAATTTCTAATTTAATTTAAAATTCACAAAGTTAGAAGTATTATGGAATATTTGACGAATCAAATAACTGGTAAGATTTTACATCTTGAGTTAATTATTACCATTATTAAGTTTTAATTTTTTTGTATTTGTAGTTGGGAAAATGGTGGAAGCATCAAGAGCATTGAGTGATACAAGGTGTGTGAAATTAGTGGATGATGGGTGCATAAGCCGCGAATGTGATGATGTGTGTTGCCATAAAAAATGCGAGCAACTCTATGGACCATATAACGTCACGTCCCACTGCAGCTTAATCGCCCCTCCACCAATTTTTTGCTCTTGCAACTTTGACTGCCATTGATGTCAACTTCGTTATTTATTTCAAATAAATGATATACATGAATCTACAAAATTGAAAATCTCTTTGATCATATTTAACCGTCATCTTTTGTGGGATGGTATAAGAAAAGATTTAAATTTAAGGATCCGATTTACTTATTATGAAAGGAGAAACGAGTTAAAGTTTCACGAAGCAGTCATCAGTTGAATACAATGATGTTACATATCCTCGTTAAATTTAAGGATCACTAATTACTAATTATGAAAGGAAGAATGAGTTAAAGTTTCACGAACTAGTCATTGAAATCTATTGTTATACAAAATTTCTATTAATTAATACGCGTATCAGTCATCGGAGTAATGTAACACTATTATATAAAGGAGATCTCAACTGAGTATAAAGGAGATCTCAACTGAGTAGTAGTTACTACTGCCATTACAAACAACCATTTTTTGTTTACTGTTTTCATGAGGGGGCACAATAACTCATTTTCTTGGAATATTAATAAGTTGTTGCCATAATTATACATGGACGTGTGACAGAATTGGTCAATCGGGCTTACATTACTGAAAAATACTTTGAAAAAATTTACTGAAAAACTAAATATCAATATATCTAAAATATTATACACCTTGTAATAATTGTTTTGGCCAAACCCTCATTGCATAATAAATTATTCAAAAAATTTTAATGGTGTCATAGTTTCTCTGAATTGAATAATATGATTAACTTTGTAGATTTCGTCTAATTATATGATGAATTATTTTCTCTAACTATGTACCATCACACTTCCATGTTACTAGTTTAGTATGGTACGAAAAGCTGATTAAAACCTAAAATTGAACAATGTAACATTTTATAGGCTATTTTTTGTCGCTAGAGAAAGCGATTCATCACATAATTGAACAAAATCTATATGGTTAGTCATATAATTAAAAATTTAAATAGATTTTCAAAATTTTTTGAATAATTTACCGTGCAACAGAGGGTTACTCATAAATCCACAAGCATATTGGTATACACTTGTGACTTTGGATGAGATCCCTCGGGATAAGCTGATACCAAGCAGTAGACATATGATGAAGCTACGGTTGATGGGTATGCAAGACAATGGTTTGTTGCTATGTATTCAGAATATAATCCATAACTAACATAAATGTATACCACATTGTTAGTTGCCACATAGTCGTAGAGCCATAGTCAGCAAACGGGAATACAAGAAAAAGAGTGGTGTGAATGTAAAAATCACAACCTTTAGGGCAAGGTTGGTGGTGAAGGGTTATTGTCCAAAGGAGAGCATTAAGTATGACGAAAACTTCTCACCAATAGTCATGGTCAAATTCATTTACATTCCCCTCGCCATTGTAGCCCATATGAACCTCAAGGCCTAGTAAAATAAATGTAAAAAATGTTTTATTTATACAGTTGCCTTGACAAAATATAGGGACATGTATATGCATAAACTTGAGGAGTTATGTAAAGAAAGAGAAATATGGGATGTCAATCAGATCAATCCGTCGAGTTTTGGGATAACCCTATTG
Source organism: Ocimum tenuiflorum (assembly GCA_001278415.1). Lineage (NCBI taxonomy): Eukaryota > Viridiplantae > Streptophyta > Magnoliopsida > Lamiales > Lamiaceae > Ocimum > Ocimum tenuiflorum. The sequence goes on along the minus strand of AYJT01012573.1, from coordinate 3,018 downwards.
GGTTGTGGGTTATTGTGTTCGGGTAAAATGGGCTGAAAATACTAGACCGTAACTCTAACCCTTCAATTTTTGGGCTAACCCGATGGGCCGACAAATAGATGAATGTTGAGGTTTAATTTTGATTGTTTGAATGATTTAATCTCTAAGTGGGAAAGTAAATCGGACACCAAGATTTCTAGGAAGCATTATAGTCCCACAGAACAAACTGGCTAGTATTTTAAAGAGTAATTGGGTGAAACTACAGTGTTTCTCAACAAGGAGTTTGTTGGAGAAGATGATCGGTGCTTACAATGTGTAGTGTCAATTGAATTATGTGTGCACTGTGTGAAAACATTATTTATACTGTTAAATTGGTAGAATCTGAATAATTCCTAAGCTAGGGACACTATTCGCAAATACTCCACGGCGATCTGCAAATACAGTTGGGGAGGTTGGAGTCACGTGTTCTGCCCTATGCTGAGTCAGCAGAGAATTATTCTGGATCCTTCTAGTACGTCGGTTGCACACGCCGGGAATCTCAAAATTGGGTCCAGAGAGGCTTCGGGGCCTGGTGCTCGTGCTAGATTTGAACCCTGAGGGGCCTTCGTGAGAGGATGCTCGTGCTAAATTTATCGATTGGGTCCTTCGAAGCCCTGAGAGGGTTCGAGAAGCTTGCCGATTAGCTGGAGTTCCTGGTGATACGCACGAAGCAGGCGTTTTTGGACTTGATCAATGAATGATATTTGAAAGAATATTTTAGCCCAGAACAATAGCCTCGTGTCTTCAGGAACCAAGTTAATTAGTTCATGGAGACAAACCTACGATAGATAAAGTTAGCCAATATATACGCTGAAGTGGAGTTTTACCTGCTTTTGATGCAAGGTTGAACCATAAGCCATTGTTGCTGATTTGCAATTCCTATCAGAACTTTTGCAAACAATTCATTTCTAGAGGTGGCTAGCTATGAGTTAAGGAGGTGAAGTACAGGATATGCGCATTAGATAGTGTTGTTAGTGTGTTGGAGCAATCTCAATCGAGGGGTCATGCGTCGGCTCGAGAGTTTAACAAAAATGCTTGACCGAGGGGCCAGAAGCCGGCCTAGGAGATAATAGAGGGGTCACTAGGCGAGAGCCCCGAGTTCTGAATGATGATGATAGCGAAAGGCCGTTTTCGGAGCAATAGTGTGCATATTCATAACAGAGAGCTAATATTCCTGTTAACATGCTGAAGAATGTCTTAGACTCCCACTTTTGGATTGATTATAGAGCTCCAAATATTTTGACGAGGTTGACAATCTGTCAAACCCTGACTAGGGAACAAGCCTCGAGTGTGAAGTCTGTAGTGATTTTTGCTTCAAGTTCTGAACAGAAGACATAACGTTCACGGGTTTCGAGATGATACTTACAAACTCCATATGTTGGTTTAGATATATGATAATTTCAGGCTTCGAGATGGTAATATCGAGCTCCAAGTTATTGATTCCCTAGGTTGAAATCGATATTTGCCGTGAATGTTGGCCCGAGATTAATATTGATGGGCATAGTGTGTCAATTTTGAGATCAAGGTGTCAGATCTTGAGTGTGTCAATGTTACGGTCTCGAATAAGCTTTGCAAAGCCCATTATCTGGGCAGAAATTCATTCGAGGGGAGGGGGGACTGCAAGCCCCGAGTGCATGCAAACATAGTTGAGGTTTCTCCGGGGCGATTATCGAGCCCCGAGTACCTCGAAGCGATACATAATAACTTGTACAGAGTTCAGATTTTATACTTGGAAAAAAATTAAATGTACTTGTGCGCATGCGCTAGTTTCTTATGGCGCGAAAACAATGTCGTTTTGCAGAGAGACGTTTCAGATTCTAGGTGCATAATTAGAGGAGAATCCCTCATTTTTGCTCTTATTCGAAAGTTTTGAACTTGAAACACGCTCACATCGTTCATTGTCTTCCTCACCTCCTTTCTTCGCCTTAAGTTTGATAGTAAATCCGGCCAGTCCCCCTTTTTTTCCTTCGTATTTACATGTTCCTCTCTAACAACATGCCATATAGGGGTTCATTAGTTGATTTAGTGTCTGGCTAAACACGCGGGTCTCTGGAAGACCTATTTGATAAATGTGGAATAGATAGTAATAATTTTGCCTTTAGGGCTCCGGGCAACGACGGTCGTTGCCATAGCCTACCAGAAGGCTATACTACTTTTCCAGCTTATCTATTTAAGTTTTGAATTTATCTACCCCTTCACCCTTTTTTCACCAAACTCCTTGCTTACTAATATTGCCCCAATGCAATTGGCTCTAGCGGGGTAGATGACCTCCTTACGGTTTTTAGTGTTGTTCCGCTTTGAGGGTTTGGGCAAACCCACCCTTGAGGAGTGGAGATATTTCTACGACTTGAATATAGTTAGGAATGAGAGTTATTATTGTGCAACCAAGCGGAACGACGGCTCCACACCCATAATTAAAAAAAACTCCCCTCCAATTGCAACAAATGGAAAATGTCCTTTTTCTACCTCGGACTTTGATACACGTTTTTTCTAATGGAGAGACCGGTCGCAATAATAAAAATATTAATCATCAGGGACTAGGTGTAAAGAAAATTCATTAAGCACTAGTTCGTATCAGTGGCTCTATTGTCTAGTCGATGAAACAGGGGGCGTCATATTATTTTGGTTTTTATAATTAAAAGAAAAATCTATAACTAAAAGAAACAGAAAAGCAACAACGGCAGGTAAAGCAAGTATAAAGAACGGGGGATTCCAGAATCATATTATAAATGCAAATCACTAATCAACAACGAGAGTTCAACTACCAATTAAATCAAGAATGATTTGAGAGGCTTAAATTACCGAACAAAATCTTTTGAGTTAAAAATGAAGTAGATTTTCAAACACCCTTTTTCATCTTTTGAATGTAAGTAATATTTGAAATCTCCTAAAAGATCTACATCAACATCCAATAAATCGTTTCGAAACTAATTCACTTCAATTCATTGTTTCAAATCCCGTATCCATCAATGCCTTAAACTTTTGGTTTAAAGAATATTA
>AYJT01012571.1:0-14523 GCA_001278415.1 Ocimum tenuiflorum | reverse complement strand
CCAAAAACCTACAAAAAGATGAACACACACACACGAAACACAAAAATAGTATTAATTGGTCGAAAAGTGAACTAGGTAAAATCCTCACGGCTGGGCCAAAAAGCTAATGTTTTTACTGAATCGTTGACCGATGGTATTGAGTCTTCGATCGACAGCATAGCTCGATCCCCACAACCACCACGCAACACGTTCCAACCAGCAACCCGAGAGTTTTGCTCAGCCCCTGGCTCGACGACTCAATCCCAAAAACTGTCGGCTCAGTCTGGGTAACCCGAGAGTTTCCAAAACAGCATTTGATCGATGACAACACAATCGGTGGTCGCCGGTTCAAAATCGGCGACTTGAAACTCTTCCAAAATTTCGTTCTTGTCACCTAAAAACCTACAAAACAAAAGAAAACGAGAACGAAGCACAAGATAAACATAAAACAATGATAATTGGTTGAAAATGACACGAACAAAGACTCAAACAATGACAAAACTCAGTCAAAACACATACAAAAAGATCAATTATCAATCGGTCTCTAAAATCCATAACTGATTGACCCAATTGATCCTTTGATCGGCCCGATGATAACACCATTTGATTCCACCAATCTGAACCTCGATCAATTCCATATTTCTTTCACGATTGACCCCATTGGTGCTCTGATCAACTCGATCAACCCCTAAAGCCTTGGATCCCTTGATCACTTACCCGATCCATTCTTACTTCAAATATAACACATGATCGACCCGATCATGTTCTGATCAAACCGATCAGGAAATTTGTTCTTACTTAATTTATATCGTACACCCTTCAGTAACTCACTTCTTGTGTCTCATGCAATCTAATCCAGTACCTTACCTATTCGAAACCTTATCAACAACCATCAAAGATTTCATATACCTAAAGAACTACTACCCATACTTCACCTACTCATTTTTTTTTCAATAGACCAAACGTTCCTATTCTCTTTACATCAAAATCTTGTATAATCCTATTTCATAATTGAATGACTACGATTGTAAAAGTATATAAAACCTTGACTCCAACTTTAAATTGAGAAATTCCGTTGAACCCCATTAATATCCCGAGTATTCAACCGTGTCTTCGCTCTGACCTAGCAACTAAAAGTATTACACATCCACGACGTATGAGATACGATATGTATACTTAGTACACCGTTAATAGTAACTCGATGTTGTATCCATATCCGTGATTTTGTGAAGGTGCTCGTCTCATCGAGGAAGCCGCTGAGCAAATTCCACTCGCATACCCTTGAGCTTAGCTAGGACGTGAGGTGGACTCTCTTATATACAAAGACAACTCAACTTGTTTACAAAATTGAAATGTCGGCACTTAACCATTTTTGCATAATATGATTTTGTTCCCTCTATGCGCCTGAGTGGAGGAAATCGGTGGGGTGAGACCAACGGGTGTTGGTGACTTATTTACGATTCAGGTCTTGTCTACCGATGAGTAGGCAAGATTAGTACACTATGGGTGGCGTTATGTTGGGGATTTGAACCCAACATAATGGGAGCACCGTGACTGTGTGAGGAGGCCTCCTCCACAAATCACCTTTAATTATGCAGAGTGGTTGACATGATGAACGGTAATGTGATGATCCATTGATGTATTACATGCATATTCATATGTATTCTTCAACCATGCTTCATGTGATTAAACAATAGATTCAATGTCTGTAATTGAATACACTCTATCTATGTTAGTTCTGTAATTTAACTTCACTTTTGTGATCGACTACGATTTCATTCACTCGTTATAATATCGCATCCTTGACTCTTTAATCTTTTACATAAATGCTTAATGATCAATTGATAAATCTCTTTTATCGATGCAATTATCCCTCGGCCCCATAGTAGCGTCCTGGCCAGGAGGTCGGGGCGTTATAGAGTGGTATCAGAGGCAGAGCCGGATGTGTAGCCAGTACTAGAGCCAGAGCCAGTTGCTGAGGCAGATTGGGAGGACAACCCAGTGCCAGAGTTAGAGCCCGGGGACCTAGAGCTGACCAGCCAGGAAAGAACCCTGGTCCCGCAGCCGCCGTCGCTGCCGAACAAGAGGAGGATCCCGAGGAGGATCCACTGCTTGCAGATGAGCCTGAGGAGATTGTCTCAGATGCCAAGAGCATTTTGTCTAATGAGTTAGACCTCTAGTAGTAGAGTCTAATTGTAGTAGTTGAGTAGGGCAGTAGTAATATGAGTAGGATGATAGAAAGAGGGAGTCATCATATTTTGTAAATCCATTTGGTTGTATATGGATACATTGATCACTTTTTGTACGGATGCATGAGTTTTAGATACCGGCACCGTAGCTCAGTACTAGGATGATGTTAGTTATAGGGCACCAACATCACGTATTTTACTGACACCTCATCTTTTGATTTAGTTCGCTGATAGAAACTCTGTAAAGTGATGGATCCCTTTTCTATAAGATATGCACATGAGCCCTCGTATTATTGATTATGGTTCATCTTTGGTTGTGACTATTATTGCTAAACTTTTTCTTTGTATTATAGCAACATCATTCGAAACCAGAGGTGAATCGTTGTCTATGTGTATATGTTGATTTTGAGATATGATTAAGTAGATATGGGTAAGTATGACGTACTAACCTTTATGCTATTACTATTGTTGTGATGGTAATGCGATGATGCCCTAGATATTTATGTTTGAGCTCAAAATCTAAGTAGCGATAATCACAGAATGTCGAGGAGAAGGATAGCGAGATGTCAGGGAGAAAATCCCGAGCCTGAAGTTCCATTCATAGAAAATAATAACCTTGAGCCCAACTCCGAGGTAGAGGCTAAAGAAGGATCCATAGCTCACACTGCTCCGCAGTATATGTCACGCCCCGATTTTCACCCTTGTGAGGGCAATGGTCGGTGATATGATGCCACCGAGTGATAACTCGATATAAGGAAGAACATAATCTAAGCATCGATAATAATAGAACAATATATGACAAGAGGTATTTAGGAATGAATTAAGGACATTATCATTCAAGTTTATAATCAAAAGAGATAGAGTATTTGAGGTTTACAGAGTATCATCAGGATCAATTACAAAATAATTCATAAGTTTCATCAAAATAGCTATGCAGCGGAAAGTTTAATGATGAGTCTACACATATGATGATATATAACTCGACGCTCATATGACCCAATAGAATTAATATTTTCAAAACCGTCTCCAACCTCGCTGCTCCTCAACCTGCATATTTAGAAAGATATGCAGGGCTGAGTACACGGATGCACTCAGTGGACACAGTGCCAAAATCGTACATACATAAAAACATGAATGGAGAGTCTGTTCAGTTACGCAGATCATGAGGGTTTTCAAAATATTGTTCCAACTACAAAAACAATTTTATTCAATTATGTGCATAACAACCATGCTATGTGTCATTCAATCAACACTCATTCAAAAACCGACTAGGGGTAGGCCTCCCACACTAGCCGTTGTGCGCAAAGCACGGTAAGCTCTAGGCCAGTGTGATCAACCAACACAATATAGGATATCATCACTGATCATCAACTACCACTATCAATCAATATCATAATCATCAATATCATCAAATCATCACAACTCTCCCAGTACTACTGGTGAGAGGATAGATAGTCATGCAAAACATTCAGGCATCTCATTCATTTTCATCAAGTGTTTCATTTTTAAAAAAAAAACATTTATAGCTTGAGTTTTAGTATAGGAAAGCCCACCTCACTCCGAAACTAGTTTGGGGCTTCAGGATATGCCAGCTCACACTTCATGGGCACTTCACGACCTTAATTCAAAATATTTTACCATAATTAATCTCTTTCTAGTTTTTCGAACTAGAAAATAATGCGTGCTCATGCATGTTCGATCTAAGTCCTATTATTCTCATCAATTGATCATTGATCGTTCTATTCGTTGCTCATCTATGTTTTATTATACAAGAGTAATCAAGGTTCGTAAATATGGATATCGGATCGAACTATTGTTGTTCAGGATTCGAAATAAAAGTGGGGTTTAAAATCCAGTTAGGACTCGGGTCGATGCCCCCGAATCGACAGTCGTTGGTTCATTTCGTCGAGCTTGATCCCTTAGGTTCGGCTTGACAGGCTCGAGCCTTACCGAGAGATGCTTCGAGCACCCCCGGCCTCGACGAGTCAAAGCTATTGGGCATCAGTTCACTTCATCGAGCCTGGTCCCCAAGGTTTGGCTCGACGGGCTCGTCCCTTACTGAGGGATGCTTCGAGCACCCTCAGCCTCGACGGGTTGAAGCCGTCGGGCATCTATTTACTTTGTCGAGCCCGGGTCCCCGAGGCCCAGCTCGACGGGCTCGACTCTCACGAGGAATGCTCGACGAGTTGGAGTCGTTGGTCGCTGGTTTCCCAACCATCGACCCAAGGCTCGTCGATTCAAGACCTTGGGTCATCGGCTGCCCAGCTGACGACCCGTGTCATTCATAAAAGGGATTTGGGTTGGTGGTTCCAAACTAGTGGTCAGTGGCTCGGTACCATTGACCCGAGACTATTTCTCCCATCCGAAAATCATTCTTTTCAGCTTGTTCATACTTCGATTCATTCCCAACAATTTTTGATCAATCCACACAACTTTTAACCTTAATTCTTTATCATACATGCTTCTATTGCGTTAATAACTCAATCGATTTCAAATCATTAATATGCTTCCTCCAAAATCTTAATATCATGCTTATAAGTTCATAAATGACCACAATATGCTAGGGTTTTTATTTCAAGTGACTACTCATCATGTATATTCTCATGTTCTTTTTATCATGGTCAACAAGGGTTTATTCATACTACGGTCAAGAATCCCACCTTACACCCTTAATATGTTGGTTAGAGGTTGATCCTTCCTCCTTTTTTCTACCCTTATAAGATCCCTCCTTCTTAGTAAGTTTTGCACATAAGGATCCTCCTCCCTTAGTTCTCTTCCTCCTTCTCCTCCTCCTCCTCTCTCTCTCTCTCTCGATTTTCTCTCTCTAAAATAAGTAGACCAAGAGTTTGGCATTGGTTTTTGGGTGTAGGAAATGGGAGCCCAAGACATTTATTTATAGGTGGCTAGTGTGTGTTTTGGGTGTAGTGTGTGTAGAGAGGGATTCATACTTGTATAAATACTTCTCATGTATTTTTATAGGTTGGGGTTGGGTGTATAATCATATGTATGATATACTTTTCGTGTGTGCTTGTGGATATGAAGAAAGTTGGCAACACGTGTGTGTGGTGTGTGTGTGTCGTGTGTGTGTCTATATTATATGTGTAGTGGGTGTATTTTGCATGATGTTGGGATATATGAGGCATATACACATGTTTGTATATGTATAAAGATGATTTGAAGGATATTAAATGATATGTTGGTAATGAAGAAGCATTAATTACTTAGGACTAGTCTTTCCTTGATTTAGGGGATTTTGGTGGCTAATCACTCATCACACCACATCATCTCACTTTATTAGATATAATTTGCACTGTATTTTTGTTTCGGATACTGGACGGAATATATCTGTTATTGAAATCTCTTATTCCCATTTCCAATTCCTCCTCACGTCTCAATAAAGCCCCGGTATTCTAACCATGCAAACTATCACCATCATTCCAATGGATCGAAAAATTACGTGTACTTAATTATATGTAATTAATTCATAAAATACTCTAATTTATTAATATTCCTTTCCTTCGCGCAATACAATGTGTCGAGTGAATTTTGATACTCAAACTATAATTTAAATAGTAGATTCCCATTTCAAAACATAACATATGATCATCCGCACGATGATTATATCATCAATAAGATCCATAATTCAGATCTTCCAAACATTTCGTGGCCGGAGTTGGCCAAAAAAATACGGGGCATTACAGCATAACTGTAGGATTGGGGAGATTTTCAAGAGGTAGGATCTATCTAAGTTTAATGGAACGGGTGAACCCATTGAGGCAGAGGATTGGGTTCGAGCAATGGAAAATATTTTCAACTTTCTAGAATGTTCAGATAAAGAGAGGATTGTTTGTGTCACTTATCAGCTGGTAGGAGAAGCTGATATATGGTGGGAGGATTTTTAGAAGGCACTGACTAAGGAACAAATTGCAATGCTGACCTGGAATGAATTTGAGGATGAGTTCTTTAAAAAGTATATCCCTTTAAGCTACTGACTGAAGAAAGAGGCTGACTTCCACAATCTGCATTAGAGAAAGCTATCAGTGTCGGCTTATGATCGTATGTTTAGTGCACTATCAAGGCACGCTTCGAGTTATGTGGATACTAATGAGAAGAAGGCTAGGCATTTCTGTGATGGACTGAAGCTTGAGAACCGTACTCCCTTAGCTAGCCTTGGAAAGTTCCTATAAGGAAACCTTTAACCGAGCCATGGGAGTGAAAGCCTCCTTACCTAAGGACAAAGGACCCATTGTGCCCACTCAGGTTAACCAAAGTCAGGAAAATAAGAGGAAATGGGACGAATGTTATCGCAATCAGAATTAGAATTAGAATGGTTCACGGAAGGTTTGGCAAGGAAACCAGTACCATCAACCACTGGTTATGCTACCCCCGAACCGTAATAACCAGCACTTCGGAGGTTTTGGGACTGGTCAGAATTTTGGAGGGTATCAGATGACCCAAAATGTCAATGTTTGTAACTGATATTGGTAATGGATGTTTTAAGGTGGTCGCACATGGCAGTTTGCTAAATAGTGTCGCCAAGGAAGTCAAGGGGCAACGCCAGGGCAAAATAGACAAGGGCAACAATCGAGGGCTATGCAAGCTTAGAACCAGCTGAGGAATATCCAGCCATTGCAACGACACCCCTCCAGGGACACCAGAGGAACGTAAGAGGCCCACAGCGCCGCCAGGGCATGTCATATGCGTTGAACCAGGAGCCGGTGATTGGGGAACCGTGAGAGTAGAATGCCAAACAGGGGAATTTGGTAGGTATGGGTTCAATCTCTGATATTCCTATTACCAAATTATTCGCCATGGTGCATCGCATTCCTTTATTTCAAAAGCATGTATATAGAATCTAGGGTTGAATCTTGTAGAAAACTCACAAAATTTAAGAGTAGCTATGCCATATGGAGATAGCATGGACTCTGTTCTTGCATGTTCGGACGTAGAAATGGACATATAATCTCTAAGTTTTTTGGCCAAAGAGTTGTACGTGTTAAAGATGTGGGATGCCGATGTAATCTTGCGATGGACTGGATAACCGAGAATTATGCCATCATCAACTATAAAGATAGGAAGATAGTGTTCTGCAGACCCAATGAGGTCTCAGTAAGTCTTCATGGAATTTGAAGGGGGAGAAAGATTCCGATGATATCAGCATTGTAAGCTAGAAAGCTATTGGAAGCTAAAGAGAGTCAAGCATTCGTAGTGTACTTGAACAAGCAAGAAGGAGGAGAGATGCCGATAGAGGAGGTGAAGGTAGTAAGAGATTTTGGTGACGTATTTCCCAATGAACTACCTGGTTTACCCCAGACGGGCAGTTAGAGTTTACCATAGATTTGGAACCGAGAGAAGTCCCAACATCCAAAGTACCTTATCGAATGGCACCCAAGGAACTCGAAGAACTCAAGATGCAGTTGCAAGAATTGTTAGAGTTAGGCTTCATTCGACCTTGTGTGTCACCTTGGGAAGGGCCTACGTCGTTTGTAAAGAAGAAAGACAGCACCATGCGCGTGTGTATAGACTATATAGAGTTGAATAAGGTCACTTTGAAGAACAAGTACCCACTTCCAAGGATAGATGACCTTTTCAACCAATTGAAAGGTGTGAGTGTATTCTCGAAGACAGACCTGAGATCAAGGTACCATCAACTTAAGATCAAGAATGAGAATATACCTAAGACCGCTTTCAGGACAAGATATGAACACTACGAGTTCGTACTAATGCCGTTTAGACTGACAAATGCACCTGCAATATTCATGGATGTAATGAATAGGGTATTTCAACCTTATTTAGATCGTTTTATCCTAGTATTCATAGATGATATACTCATTTATTCGAAAGGGGAACATGAACATGAGGATCATTTGGGAATAGTCCTTGAGACATTAAGGAAGGAAAGATTGTTCGCCAAATTCAGTGAGGGTGAGTTCTGGCTGAAAGAAGTGATGTTCTTAGGGCATATAATGTCGGCCGAATGAATCAAGGTTGATCCTGCAAAGGTACAAGCCGTGAAGGAGTGAAAGACTCTGACAAATCCCAATGAGATTAGAAGCTTCTTGGGACTAGCCGGCTACTATCGATGATTTATAGAAAGATTTTCAAAAATAGCTAAGCCGATGACTCAATTGTTAAGGAAATGGATATAGTTTAGATGGACAGAAGCTTGTGAGAATAATTTCCAAGAACTGTAAAAGATATTGACCACAGCCCCAGTTTTAGCAGTCCTGAATCTGAAGGCTTATGAGGTTTATATTGACGCTTCAAAGAATGTGTTAGGATGTGTCATTATGCAAGATGGAAGGGTCATAGCTTATGCATCAAGGCAATTGAGGCCACACGAAGTGAATTATCCGACTCATGACCTAGAACTCACCGCCACAGTTCATGCCTTAAAGATTTGGAGGCACCATCTTTATGGAGTCTGATGCTCAATTTTCATAGATCATAAGAGTCTCAAATATTTCTTCAAGAAGAAGAATCTGAATATGAGGTAGAGAAGATGGTTAGAGTTGGTTAAGGATTATGACCTAACTATACCACCCAGGGAAAGCTAACACCGTCACAGATGTTTTAAGCCGCAAGACCTATTCGAGGATGTATACCCTTCTAACTCATGAGGAGTAGTTGATAGGGGAACTTGAAAGTTAAGGATAGAAGTGGTAAGGCCCCTTGAACCATCAACAAGCTTACTCGCCGCTTTGGTAGTCCGCCCAGATTTAAGTACAAGAATTCTAGAACCCCAGAGAAAGGACGAATAGATGGAAAAGATAAGACTAAAGGTGAGATCACAGCAAGTCGAGAGGTACCGTAAGGTAGCAGATAACACCGTACTCTTTGAAGGACGAATTTGTGTACCAAATGATAGGATACTGAGAGAGGAGATTTTGAGAGAGGCCCATGAAACCCCATACACAACACATCTTAGGAATACCAAGATGTAGCGAGACTCAAAGGAGATATTTTGGTAGGATGGAATGAAAAAGGACATAGCATCATTCGTGGAACAATGTCTGGCTTTCCAGCAGGTCAAGGCCTTACATCAATGTCCATATGGAAAGCTGCAACCATTGAGAATCCTAGAATGGAAAATGGATCATATTACCATGGATTTTGTGACTACTCTGCCGAAGTCACAAAGAGGAAACACCATCATATGGGTCATTGCGAACAGTTTGACTAAGAGTGCACACTTCTTACCCATTAAGGTCACATATGAGTCAGATAAACTCGCAGAGCTATATGTCAAAGAGATTGTAAGACTTCATGGGGTACCAATTTCCATCACGTCTGATCGAGATGCCAAGTTAACATTGAGATTTTGGAAAAGTATGTAAGAGGAACTAGGTACTCGTTTGAACTTCAGTACTTCCTTTCACCCTCAAACAGATGGACAATCTGAAAGAACCTTTCAAATCCTAGAGGACATGCTTAGGATGGTGGTACTAGATCGAGGAGATGACTGAGAAAGGATTCTATCGTTAATAGAATTTGCATACAATAACAGTCATCAATCGACTATTGGAATGGCACCTTATGAGGCTCTGTATGGAAGGAAATGTCGATCTCCACTATATTGGGATGAAGTGGGAGAGAGAAAAGTGCTTAGTCCTGATGCCATAGCTGAGATGATAGAAATACTTTGAAATATTTGTTATCGCATTAAGGAAGTTCAAGATAGACAGAAGTCCTGTAGACACAAGGAGGACTGAGTTGAGCTTTGAGGTTGGAGATAAAGTATTCCTCACGGTATCACCATCAAAGGGAATCATTAGGTTTGGTGTGAAGGGAAAGCTCAAACCACGATTCATTGTACCTTATGAGATACTCGAGAAAGTAGGAGCAGCCGTCTACAGGTTAGCATTGTCGCCAAGTCACGTAAATATCCACAACATTTTTCACGTGCCCCAATTAAGGAAGTACGTCTATGATGTCAAGCACGTGATTAGGAAAGAGGAAGTAACCCTTATCCCTGAGTTACAGTATGAAGAGAAACCCGAAGCGATGGTAGACCGAAAGATCCAACAGTCAAAGAACAAGGAAATACTCATAGTGAAAATTCTTAGGAGACACCATGGGACTGAAAAAGCCACATGGGAATTAGAAATCAAGATGCAAGAGAACTACCCAGATCTGTTTCAGTCAACCTAGCAAATTTTGAGGATGAAATTTTTTGTAAGGTGGGTAGAATATAACACCCCGTATTTTAATTCCGTTAATTATAATTATCGCAGTAATAACCGGTCTATAATGAGTGATTAATTAGTCTAAAAATAAAGTGCTTAAATTGCTTGTATTACAATTTAATAAAGGGGATTATGTTGAGAGGATTCAAGAAGTGGTTCCGGAATTTGAATTGGACATTCGTAGCAAAAGATATTGCAGTTATAAGTTCTACCGAAAAACTGCCGGTATTGATGATGTCATAACCCTAAGTAGTAGAGCATGACCTGAGATGTCGAGAGATTATGATTTATTGGTTAATAATTTATTTTGTTATGCTAGTTCGATCAAGATTAAGATCGGATAATCGAAACGTCGTGTATTGGGTTGGAGATGGTGAAGCAACTCGCTCGTGTCATCAATTTCGTTTCAACTCCCACCCTCTCTCCTATAAATAAAGAAGCACCCCTCTCTTATTTCCACCTTTTGAAAACATAGCGAACCTCTTGCGAATTTATTTTCAACCAATACATAGAAAATTTAACAAGTCAAATATCGTCTAACACATCGAATCGAAAGGCAAGGATCAACGGGAGTGCTAGCCATCATCACAAATAGAATTATAGCATTTCCAAGGTGAAAATCATAATCATTTCTTGTTAAAAATTTGTAATGATGCTTGTTTATCCATTCTAGTATCATTCCGAAGCTTAATACTTCTAAACCATGGTTGTAAAAAACGGTCTAGGCAGCCGCCTAAGCGCTGAATAATCGCTAGGCGGCCCCTAACCGATCCGAATATAGGCAAAAAGGTCGATTTTTCGGCCAATTAATCACCCAATTAATGGCAAAAAATGGCTGGCCAAAAAAAATTATTTAAAAAGGTAAAAATACTCAAATCGTGTTTCTCAGAACTCTTAAATCGAGTTTCTCACTCACTAAAGACACCGAAAGTCAAAAAACTCAAACCCCATATTCCCAAAATCTGAAAATTGAAAAGGGGGAAAAATCCTAGGTTTCTCTACTTCTCTAATTCTCACTGGACTCCGACTGCTGAATGACGAGCGACGGCCGACGAGTTGAACAGCGAGTCCGGCTGCTGAACGGCACACAGTGGTCTACTATCTTGCTCTCGCTGCCGTCACTGTTTGAGTATTTGTGAAGCCTTGCACGGGCACGTCTTCTTCTAAAAGGTAGATTTCTGATTCCCATCCATTAGACTGTTGTAGTTCTATCTCTTCTATTTATCCGTCTTGAGATTCATTACATGCTACATCGAAATTATATTCAGGACTTATTGAGATTCTCGTTACGGTTGGAAGCTCACTCAAGATTAGTTCTCTTATAATTTCTATCTTATTGCACATTTTCGGAGCAAGTGTGGCCTTCAAATGAATATATTTTAAGACCTTTTGAAGAATGATATATTAGAATTCCTAGTGTAATTTTATATTATACTTCTCTGTCTTGATTGCAGCATTCTCATTAAATTGATATATGTTGCAATATGGTATTTGTTTAGTTTTGAGTTTTTTGTTCATCATCAACTATCTGAGCTTGTTATCAGCAAGCATACTTGAACACGCAAAGCAAGCTCGGCTAAGAAAAAAAGAAACAAAAGAAATTGGCAGCAAATCCGAAATCTTAAATTTGTTTAAGGTAAAAACTGGGATTATAATAATTTATACATGTGATTATTTGTCCTACTTTATTCTGTAGTTGACTTCCTCAATTCGATTGATTGTCTAAGTTCTTGCTCCACTGAGTAATCGTTCATGAAACTAGCCACAATTTATGGTAAACGAAAGTTGAAGAATTTAATTGCATGTTCCTCTAGATTTTCAAAACAATCAAATTGTGGAGTCTTTAATTTGCTTGTATCTTAAGGCCGTTTCAACATGAATAGATTTGTGTTTAAAGATCATTGGTTCTATTTAATTGAATTGAAATTTGACAAGTTTAGATCTTGAAATGTTCTAATTTATTTTTTAAAAAGGCATTGTTACGTAATGATGCTCGTGCTCTTCATATTATGTCTGATGTTATATTCACCATGTTAATACATAATATTCAAATGTCCTGGCTATTTTTTTTTTGTTTCAGTTTAATTAAAAATGGCAACGTCGAGTGAAGCATCACAAAGTATTTCTCAGTCTTCTAACACTCAGTCAATCCTTAAACATAATTCAAATGATATTGGATGGGATTACGGCACGTTAGTTGATGGTAAAAGCATGAATAAAATTCAATGCATCAAATGTGGGAAGATTATTAGTGGGGGAATTCATAGACTCAAAGCACACATAGCACATATCACAGGAAATATTGCTCCGTGCTCAAAAGCTTTGAAAGAAGACCAAGCGAAATGTAGAAATGCAATAAATGAAGTAAAACTTAAAAATGAGATCACAAGTGAATATTCTTAATGAATCAACCGAAGAAGATTTTCATCGAGATCAATTGGAAGAGACTTTTGGTCCCATTAAATCTCCTCGCACTCTTGGTCTTATGAATAAGTTTGCTAGTGTCATTAGCCCCGAGTCTTGTACGGATTTAGGTCCTTCAATATAGAGCAAGTTGAGAAATCAAAATATCAATGATGAACTTTTCAAGCAAAGAACGGAGGCTGTGAAAGAATATGTCTGTAGATGGGTTTATGAAGCTGGGATTCCATTTAATACTATCGAGTTAGATAGTTTCAAGTTGATGACCAAGGCAATTAGTTAATTTGGACTGGGATTTGTGCCACCCACAAGGTATGAGATGACAGTGCCATTCAGAAGAAAGTTGACAGAACTACAAATATGTTGAAAAAACACAAAGATGAGTGAAAAGTACTTGGATGCTCAATTATGACAGATGCTTGGAGTGACAGAAAAAGAAGAAGCATTATGAAATTGTGTGTCAATTCGCGTTTGGGTACTATTTTTCTTTCTTCCAAGGATTTTTCAAACATTTCACACACAAGTGAAGTCATCTTTGAGTATGTTGATAAATGCATTGAGGAAGTTGGCCCAGACAATGTGGTTCAAATTGTCACAGATAATGCATCAAACAATATGGGTGCTTCGAAGTTGTTGAAGGAGAAGAGGCCAAAGATCTTTTGGACTTCATGTGCTGCACGCACCATAAATCTCATGCTTGAAGGAATTGCAAAGAAGTCAAGGTTTAAGAAGTTCATTGATCAAGCGAAGGCACTGATAACTTTTCTTTATGCACACCATAAGGTCTTGGCAATGATGAGAACACATACCCAAAAGAGGGACATTGTGAGACCGGGGTGACACGATTTGACATCGGCATATCTTACTTTGGAAAGTTTAAACAACAAAAAGGCAGAGTTGAAGATGATGTTTGGAAGTAAGGAATGGAAAGAATGCAAATTTTCGAAGACTTCCAAAGGAAAATATGCTTATTCAATTGTGGTGAGTTAGAATTTTGGAATGGTGTGACGAATTGTTTGGAAGTATTCACACCTTTAATTAAGGTACTTCAAATTGTCGATTATGATAGAAAGTCATCAATGAGTTTTATATATGGCGAGTTTCTCTAAGAAAATGAAGATATCAATGTGGATTTAAATAATGTTCCAAAAACTTTCAAGCCAACCATTCAAGTTATTGATGAAAAAATGAAGGATAGACTTGATAGTCCACTGCATCAGATGGCTTGTTTATTGAATCCGTACTATCATTATAAGAATCATCTCCTTCAATTTGATAAGGATGTTGGCAATGCTGTGTGTGAGTGCATAGATATCTTGTACGGTGATGATAGTGATTTGCAAGAAAAAATCTTTATGGAGGAGCTCCTTAGATACAAAAATAAGGAGTCAACTTTCGGAAAGCCATTTACAGATAGGGGATGTTCTTCAAATAACGCCACATTTGATCCAGGTAAATTCTCTCATTTATTTTGTTGTTTATATGTTAGTTTTTTCTCGCAATTTGGAAAATATTATTGATTGTGTTGATTTTTTATGGTGGTCGAATTTTGGTGGAACAACTCCCAGTTTGAAAAGATTAGCTATGAGAGTTCTGTCATTGATAAGTAGTTCATCTGGTTGAAATTGGAGTGCATTTGAAGGGGTTAGTGTATTAATCGATAAAAATATTATATAAAGTACTAAATATGTCGTATGATTTATTTTACATATTATTTTGAAGGTTCATACAAAAAAAAGGAACAGGCT
>AYJT01012552.1:0-13278 GCA_001278415.1 Ocimum tenuiflorum | reverse complement strand
TGTAAGAGTTGCATCATCGATCTCGTTACCTTGAAAACATTTGATAAAGTGTTGTTGGTAGTCTCTTAATCTCAAGAAACTCTTGCTCTAGTGCGATGCGGTCAGTGTTCTCTATTACTTCATCATTAATACTCTTAGGGAGGGGGTCCATACAATATCCTTGATTGAAGCAGTATGTTCCTAGAAACATCATTATTCTCAGCTAGGACCTATATCTATTGAATTTTGTTGTACGGTCACTCGTTCCTCTATGTACCAGAGACTATTCTCAACATTTCTCTTATTCCTCTTCTCTTTTTCGAGCAATTCGGTAGATCATGATGTAGACATCAATAAATACATCCTAGTGAGGTCGGGGAACCCTATTAATTGAGTCCATGGAGACTACTGGTCTGATGATGAGTTCGGATAGCATTGCTAGGATGTCGTAGGTCCATATCTCGTTCATGCATCAAGGTTCTCTCCTCGAGTCTTCAACTATAGGTGTTCGGACCATAGATAATTCTTTGTAAAGATGCTTGCATTCTCTGACTAGTTAATTCAATATTCCATTCTTGGAGATGAATATTGATTCTCTAGGATGGTTTGGTAATTGCTCGGTGGTCTAAATGTCTATTGGTCAAGTCTTTCCTTTGGCCAATAGAATTGGCATCCCTCAAATGATTCGCTGGTCAAATAACTTAACTCTAATGACTCTCGTGGTCACATCTCCTACTTTTATGGTTTCTTGGGAGTCATTTGATAAGGCTTGGATTACGGGAGCTACCCTGGTTTCTAAGTTCATTTTAAAGTCTGATTGATGGTTCAAAGATGAATCGGGCAGTTCCTTTGGGAACACGTCTATAATTTCTCTCATTTTTTCTATCTCCTCAATTATCGTCTCTCATCTCTCATCCCTCATCCTTATTGGGTGACATTAGGAAGCTTAGCTTCCTCCTATGTTCTTCGATATTCTAGCTCGTAAGGTGGATATTATAGGGGTCTATTCTCTCTGTCGAATTTTATGAAGGTCCACAAAAATCTTGATGGCTTCTAGATAACTGTCCTACGTGTCTTCCAGGAAACGGTTTCGTAGTCCACAGGTTAACCATTCTATTTCTAATTTCTTGTTGGCATTGCATACCTCTGATGCGTGCAGTCCTCTAGCTATGGGTTCAGGGGATTCTAATTTCATCTCTTCGTCCTGACGTGCATGGGTGGAATCCACTCTTTCTCAAAGGCGTAGCTATCATCAATCATGGGGTGATTCTGCAGGATTTTGTTCTGAGTTTATACGCATGTTTTCAAACTAAGGAATACGATATATTATCTTCGGATAATGCTATTATAGGAAATTTTAAGATCAAAACGTACTTGCTAGATTACATTGTTCAATACTCCATGGCATCTACTTCTTATTTCTTAGTTCTAAGCTAGGCATATATCCTGTCTAGATGGTGTTGTGGGGCTCTTCGATTTGCTATGGTCTTTTAGGCAATGTTATCGTTTCTATGCTGACACTGGACTTGCATGGCCCTAGTTGACAAATTGGGTTCGTCAGAGGCACTATTTGGCAAAATGTCCTACTATCCCATGCTAAAAACATTCATTTCCTCGCATCAGGTACTCATCTGTGTGCGTCTTACCTTATTGACCACAAATACATTGATTCGATCTTTGGCTAGTTTGTCGTCTCTCTGATCTGGGATCAATTCTGAAATCCTAATGATATTATCTATAATTATTAATCATAAAATGAGCAATATGAACTTTAGAAAATAAAGCTCATATTACTCCTGTTAATTATCGGGTGCTACTTATATATTTTATAGTATTTATATGGGGTATTACATCGACATCCGACATCATTTTATCCAAGATCATGTGGAGAAGAAAGATCTGTTGATTGCTTATGTGAAGACTGAGGACCAGCTTGCAAATATCTTCACCAAGCCCCTTTAGGATTCTAGATTTAAAGAGTTGTGTCTACAACTAGGTCTGTTAGAATTGGACATGCTAGTTGAAGGAGAAGAGTGAGAAGTTTGGTTAAACATAGGATAGATGAGTCCCAGCTCTCAGCTAGGTTACTTAACAAGTGATGTCAAAACATGGTATCAGACAACTGAGTCCCAGCTCTCAGTTGTCAGCTATCAAAGTCAAAACTAGAGGATAACAGAATCCAAGATTTCAGTTATCTGGTTTAACATGTGTCTATTTAGTGGTGTCAGACATTTGAGTGTCAGCTCTTAGCTGAATTGATAAAAAGTAATTTCAAGAGTTGTCAGTCAGTTGAGTCCCAGTTCTCAGTTGATTTACTAAGGACTGATCAAGGATACTCTCAGCTATTGAGTTTATCACTCTGAGTGGGATGTCGGAGACCTAGTCAGTTGTCAGTTACTTAGTAGGGAGTTCACCGCTGAGTCCCAGCTCTCAGCTACGAGTTTGGAAAGTTTTGGTCAAGTGTTTTTGATCAGTTATCTTTGTTACAGCTGATAAAGTTTGAACCAAGTTCGAGCTCTTAGTTCTGAAGGGTCTCATACTTAGGGGGAAACCCTCCTTTGAAGGAAATTATTTCTCCGGCACTTATGTCATCTAATTTAAAATTTGAATGACATAAATGCACCATTAATGCTATGAGACTTGCTCGCCAAGAAGGACAAATGGGAAAGTATCAGGTGTAAAGGCAACTGCACACATCCAAGTTGACGGATAACTGTCTCTGCACATTACAGAGGACAACTGATCTGGATCGTTGAATATCAACAGTCCCTCAATATCAGCCATTCATCATTTGCCAAAAATACCTATTTAAGGGCATCACACCCCCTTGATTGAGCTTTTCCATTCTCGTCACCCTTAAATCCTTACATTTCCCTTGGCCCCTAATCCCTTCAAAACTCTCAAACATCTCAAACCTTCAATCAAATCCTTTCAATGGCTTCTACTCCCAAAGAGATCCCCACCGCCATCCCTCTGGCTGACCTTGTCACCATTGTAAAGCAAGGCACCATAGAACTGACACACGTAGAGCGTAAGCAACTACAGGTTCAGAAGAATAAGATCCCCCAATCTTCCTCTTCTAAAGAAACAATATAAAGAGGATCCCAACAAATATGAGAAGCTGACGACCAACCTACAGAAGGCTTCCGTACTAAAGTTCATCACTTAGCCCCCAAGCATTTATATCTAGACTTGGTGGCTGAATTCTACAAGAGAGTGAAGATCGCAGAGGATCCCCGCTCCTTCACAACCAAAGTTTATAGGGTCAAGATAACTGTCTCCCCAGCCTTCCTCTCCAAACATTTTAGCCTATCCCTCCAAGGTCACAATATTGCAATGCATCTGGATGATGCAGACGAGCTGGAGAAGCGTCACTGGCAACGCTAGAGATATATTACAAAGGAAAGGAGATGAAGTTTAAGATGCAGACTCCTAAGGGCTCTCTCAGTCATTTCTACACTCTTCTTCTCGACATAGTGAACAAGATGATCATGTGTGATCTTGGCACTAAGGCAGAGCTATCGTCGAAGAAGTACAAGACCATGATGGCCATCGATGATAGGGTGGAGGCAAATTGGGCCAAATTTTTCTTCAATCAAATGTTTGAAAATGTTGAACGGAATGTGAGCATTACAGAAACTCACGTCTTTTAGAAGGACGTGCAGTTTGGTCTCACCATCAGCTACCCGCTGGAGAAGCTGATCCCAGTTGTAGGTCCCGGAGAGGAACTGGGACACTTTGACTTTATCCCTCCATCCTTCGCCAAGAAACCTGCAAGAAATACAAAGGCAAAGAGGCCAATCAAGAGAGCTAAGAAGAGTGCCTCAGATGAGAAATTCAACCCTCCTCCTAGCCCAGACAAAGGTGACATCATGCTCACAAAGATCGAACCCCCATCCCCCCCAACAAGCTCTCAGGCTGCTGAGGGAGCAGCAGCTGAGAAGAAGAAGACCATTGATGCTTTGATCAATGAGATGGAGGATGCCATGCAGTTTGCTGGCATCAAAACAATCAAGGGGTCTCACAACCCAGCCAAGAAAAGGTCATTAGTGACCATGGCTGCAAAGAAGGCAGCTTTGAAAAAGGCTAAGGGGAAGAAGCTGGCTGTGGGAAACTCAGTTGCCCCAAGGAAGCCTAAGAGCATTGTCATCAAAGAGCCAACAATGAAGAAGGCTCTACCTTTCAGCAGCAGCAACAGTTCTGACTCTTCAATTGAGGAGATGTTCAAAAATGTCCATCAAACCACAACAACTGATGAATCCAGCCGGCCTAGTAACGGTCCCCACCATCCTTGGGACCTGAGGGAAGATACTTTTTCTATGGAACACAACTCAGAAGCCATAGGTGTCATTCCTACAACTGGCTTTCTTCGCTCCCACTATCTATGTCAACGAATCGATGAGTTGTGTCTACCGCTCTGTCCCGACTCTTAGGAAAATAAAGATGTAATTAAGTGGATTATGGAGGTGGAAGATCTGATCGAGGGAGCAGCTCGATCCAAAATAGATGAGATCATTAAGGAGCTTGGACAGAGTGCAGATCCTCTCATCCAGCTCACTCTTGATGAAGCTCGTCGAGTCCAGAGATACTTTTACTGGAGAAATTTTATTGAGCTTGAAGAAATGATACTCCTACTGACCAGAATGGGTGTCATATTCTGGAAAAATGAAGAAAATGGGTCAAGGACTGGACCCAGATCAAGGAGGACAGAGCTATCAAAAGGAGTGAGTTGCTTAAAAGGGTTAAGGAGATATGCCAGTTCAGGATGAATTACAAAACTGACCTCATCTCTCACTCATATGTGCCAGCTGAGGATGTTGGAACTAGCACGACACATGCAGCCACTAAGACAGTTGGGACCTCATCTGCCAAACCTATCACTTTCCCAACTGTTTAACTTAAAGTCCTAAGAAATAGGACATCTTACCCATCATACTCATTTGAAAGTTGTCTTGCATCAGCTGGGGAAACCTTTCAGACATCACTGGATTTCTTGAGCCAAAGATGATGTCATCCACATGGATCTGAACTAACAACATATTTCCATCATCTTTAATGCAGAAGAGAGTTCTATCTATCCTTCCTTTCTGGAATCTGTTCTTCAGTCCAAAGATGAGACAAAGTATCATACCAAGCTCTGGGAGCTTGCTTCAAGCCATAGAGGGCTTTCCTTAACCGATAGACTTATTCTCTTGCTCAAAGCCTGGTGGTTGTTCCACATAAACTTCCTCGATCAGCTTGCCATTCAGAAAGGCACTCTTCACGTGTATTTGATAGACAATGAAGCCATGGTGAGCTGCATATACCAGGCACAGTCTAATAGCCTCAATCCTTGCAATTGGGGTCAAGGTTTCATCAAAGTCGATTCCTTCACACTTGGCATATCCTTTAGTTACCAATCTGACTTTGTTGCGAGTAACGATGCCATTTTCATCCTTTTGTTCTTGAAAACCCACTTGGTACTGATGACCATCTCATGATTAGGACGATCTACCAAATACCATACATTATTGCGGATGAATTCTGCAAGCTCTTCTTGCATTGCTGAAATCCAGTCAGATGATGCTAGAGCTTCCTTCAACTTGGAAGGCTCTATCTGGGACAGGAAGCAACTAAAGAATGCTTCCCATGATCTTGTGTGAACTGGATCAGATGCATCATCTAAGATATCTTCAGTTGGGTGATCTCTTAGCCATCAAGGTGATCTGATCATATCAACTGGGACGAGCAGGGCATCTGAACGATGAAGAACAGTGGGGTAGGAGAGTCATTTGTAACTGGAACATCCACCAAGTTTTCGGATGAATCAAACTCCTCCATCACAGTTCTTCCTTCAAGAACTAGGGTTCCAGTGGTTTCCTCCGACATAGCTCTCTCGCCTAGAGCTGGGGTTCTAGTGTCTATCTCCATCATAGCTCTCTCGTCTAGAGCTTGTCTCCATCTCAGTTCTTCCTTGAAGAACTGGGGTTCCAGTGGCATTTTCATTCTGAGGTGATGACTCATCTAGTTCCTCAGCTAAGCTGGGTTGAACTGGAATTCGTTGAACTACTTTGGTGCTATCTTTGGTTGGACCTTCAACATGAATTGAGGATCCCCTTGTTTTAGTTGCACCTTCAGTTGAATCTTGAAGGTTTATTTCTCTTAAGGTCTCAGCAAGAACTTCTGCATCACAGACCTTCTTAGCCATTTGAACTTCGGCTAAAGAAGCTGAACCTTGATGTGAGGTCCCAAAATTTTACCTAGCTAGTTCAGTTAGTTGCACACCATGGGTGCTGCCCAACTGAACTTCAGCTTTATCGGATTCTAGGCAGCTCAAGGTCAGTTCTGCAGTGTTCCTGCGCACTAGAGTAGACTCATAAAAAATAACATCACATGTTATTTCAACAAGATTGGTTGTCTTGTTGAATACCCTAAACGCCTTGTGAGAGGGGTATCCATAGCCAAGGAATACACCCTCATCAGCTTTAGGAGAAAAAGTATTCAACTTAGATTTCCCATTATTGTGAATATAACATGGGTAGCCAAATGCGCGTAGATGAGTTAGAGAAGGTTTATGACCCTTATACACCTCATAAGGTGTTTTATTCAGCCATAGGTTGATGGAGCTGTGATTCTAAGTATAGCAAGTTGTGTTGATGATTTTAGCCGAGTAGTTTTGACATATCTTAGCCTCAGATAGCATGGACCTCGCAGCTTCCTTCAATGTCCGATTCCTTCTCTCTGCTAGGCCATTCTATTGCAGTGTCCTTTGAGCTAAGTGCTCGTGACTGATCCCATGATCCACACAAAAATCCATAACTGGTCTATTGTAAAACTCTGTCCCATTGTCCGATCTGATTATGACTACTTTGTAGCTTTTCTTGTTCTGAACCTTCAGAATTAGCTCCGGCAACACCATCTTCACTTCACCTTGTTCCTCAGGAACTCCACCCAAGTATATTTGGAAAAGTTAATCACCACCATGGTGTAACTCTTCCCTCCAACTGACTGAGGAGTAACTGGCCCGGACAAATCCATATGAAGAAGCTCCAAAATACGGGACGTGCTTGACTCTAATGTCCTTCTTTTGAAGCATGTTTTTGTCTGCTTTTCAAGCTGGCAGGCTTCGTAGACTCCTTTCTTCTTCAATAACTTAGCTGGAAGTCCTTCCACCAAGTTGTGCTTAACCAAATGATTGATCTTCTTAAGTTCAGGTGGTTTAGCCTCTTATTCCAGAGACAACTGGTCTCCGTAGAACCTCGAGAAACTAGACAAGAGTCAAAATTACCACTATTCCAATCAACAATGTACAGTCCACCTCGCCTTATTCCTCTAAGAACAACTTCTTTGGAGATCTTATCCTTGATATAACATTCATTCTTCACGAATACTGTCTTATATCCATTTTCTCCAAGTTGGTTGATGCTAACTAAGTTGTGCTTGAGGTTTGTGACTAGAGAGACACCATTGAGGGTAACTTTGTTTGATTCAAACTATGTCTGAAGCAACTATCCTTCCTCTGGAGTTATCTGTGAAAATTACTGACAGCCCACCGATTGGAATAATATTTGTCATATTGTCCTTGTTCCCAGTCATGTGCCCTGAACAACCACTATCCAAAATCCAAACTTCATTATACCTTTGCAGCTGATAGCTATCTTCAATGACCTCCGATCACAGAGAAGACAGTTTAGGTACCCGTCTTACTTATGGTCCGGAGGGGTCATTACATGTATGAACCCGTTCGAAATCCATACTTATTTAATTTTAAGACCTTGGACCTTTTGGGCGGCTGGTTTCATTGCCTTCTTCTTCATTCTTAATTCAAAATAAATGTGATCATGATGTTTTTTCTTAAATCGTGCATGTGTGTAAGTTACGTTGTATAGTTATTATTTGTTGGATAATAACCGGAGACTGACTACCTTTTCTGGTACAATTCAGTAGGTCATCTCTGCTGCACATCTTGTCACTTCTGACATTCCTCTTTAAAATCTCAGTTACACTAGAGACAACTAGATTTTAAGGTTGACTGAGAACCGATTTCTTTCAACCTTTTCTCCGAAGTAAATGTTAGTTGATCTGGTTGTCAGCTTTGGAGTATTCTTGTCTCTCTCTTTTTCAACTAGTCAGTTCATGAGGAAGTGTTAGTTGTGGTTATCACAACTGACTGATCAATTGTGGATTTTATGTTCACAGCCGTGGTATCTCAGAACTTGATCTTCATTCTTCAGGTCTTGAGCTCTTCTAGCTTCAGTTTGTTAGGAATTAGAATATTTTGATGATGTTAGAAACCATGTCAGTAGCTTAGAACTGATCTTAGCATGTAATATTGTATAGGTCTTATCTGTAATAGCATTGGTTCGCGGAGAGCTGAAGATGGAAAGTTCAAGACTTAGAATATTTGAGAAGATCTTGTTCTACTGCGGTAACTGATCCACAACTATGCCATCCCAGCTGTGAGATGTACAGTTGAAGCACCTCAGCTGTAAAAAGAATCCAGCTGCAGTTCCCTCATAACTGATAGCAGACTTAAAGACGAGATTGACTCCAGAGCTGACTTCCAGAAAGAGAGCTGACATCTGAGGAATCTCTTTGTTTCAAGTCAAAAGATAAACTCAGTTGTCTTTTAGACGACTGAGACAAAAGAAGAATAATCCGAGCTGACTTTCGGAATATTTCCTGAAAAGACATTTTGACAGTAGGTACTATCCAGCAGTCCATAGCCGAAAGCTGACGGACCGGTGGATAAAACTCTAAAAAAGCCTGTTGCAAGTACAGCAACGACTCTATTATTCTGACAACGAATTTAACTATTCATGCCCTACAATGGATTTAACTATTCATGCCCTACTTTTCACCTGCCTCCTAACGACACTATTCAAATTCGACAAATATAAATAATGGAGAAGAATGAAGAGAGAAGACTACTGAATCTCCATATGCTCAAATCTTTCTTCTAATTCATCTACAAGCATCAAAAGCTTTCCGAGTTTCTAACTCGGGACCCACCGGAGATCTGAAAGCTATTTATAGTCGAGGATTCCGAGACCGTTCTCAGACTCTTAATCTGAGAACATCAAACTATCAACTTAATTCACGTTTTGGAGGGAACTGAAACCTTCACCTGCCGATCCAGGAAGCCTAGGAGATGGACTCTGGTAAAGCCTCAAAGATCAACTGTGCGTGCGACCAAAAGCATTAAAGCTCTCCGTTTCAGAAGAATCCTAGTT
Source organism: Ocimum tenuiflorum (assembly GCA_001278415.1). Taxonomy (NCBI): domain Eukaryota; kingdom Viridiplantae; phylum Streptophyta; class Magnoliopsida; order Lamiales; family Lamiaceae; genus Ocimum; species Ocimum tenuiflorum. Next base: position 4,087 of record AYJT01012552.1, on the reverse strand, counting down.
ATAAATCATGCTCAAACACCGTGTATAACAAAGATTAGTGAAGTCCCTTCATCAGAAGGAAGAAAGGACGTAGGATTATTTAAATCCAAACCTCTATAATTTCTATGTCTGTTTACAGTTTTTACTACATTTCTGGTAAGTGTTTGAAATCCAGCTGTCTCACAGTAGCTGGTGTATAACCGAAATAAACCCTAACTGACCTACTCGACAACATCTTTAAGAAACCCAGTTGACTTACTCCTAAGTCAGCTGAAATAAAATTAAGCTTACCTTTTCTACAACTGATTTTAATAGATTAACGCTTCCGCGTATAATCTATCTTTGATTTGGGACCAACACAACTCTCCGCGAACCTAAGCTATTACAAATTGAAATATATACATATTACAATCTAAGATCAGTTCTACACTAGTGGTGTTTGACATCAATCAAAATACATATATTCCTAACATTATCCCAATTTGAGGATAAATCGAGAATTTGAATTTTCATTGAACCTTTGGTCGATAAAAAAAAATAATTACGTATTTCGAAAAATTTTATAGCGAGTGTTACATTTCCATAATGAGATTTATATAGTAATTTTATTCATTTATCATGAATGGATATATATTAGCTAAATTAAATCCGTACATGGTTTTTTAAATTTATTATTTGATTAGTTACGGTAAACTTAATAGATAAATGAATATGTTCAATTACTTTCGATGAACTAATACAATATTGAATTGAAACAGTAAATTATTAAATATTTGAATTAATCTATATAATTATAAATAGTGTGATCTCATACATGAATATATTCAATAGCATATATATGAATCTACTTATTTATAATTGATTGGAATATTATGGACAATTTATCTGCACACAATTTTTTTATATACTTGCTAAATTGAGAATTTTTTTAATTAATAAATTATTAATTTATCAATATATTAATATCTCTCTAAATTAATAAAATTTTATGGTCCCTAGAATACTGATTTATAGAGATTTTACTGTACACCAAATTCTATTTTGTAAAGTTCCGGTTTGTGTTGCTATTTTTTTAATATTAATATATAAATATATTATGATTTGCGGTTAAGAAATTATATTAAAATTATTGATGGACAAAAATTAAATATATTTTTTAATGATATATTAATTAAATATATAGTTATATTTATCATAACTTAAACACGGGTATCTTACTAGGATCATTCTTAAATACTACTCTCTTTTTTTTAGCAAAATTTAATTCTACTTTAATGCAATCCAGAGTGCGAGATCTTAAAATAATTTTCTTTGTTCATTTTTTTCAATTTCTTTTCAGTCACATTGCTTTTGAGATTAAGACTCGGTGTGTTTATATTTTTTTTTTTGGGAAAATACTTTAAAAAAATTATAAAAAATTATTTAGTTGAATATTTTGTTAAAGAGAGAGAAAAAATATAAATGAATTTTGAATTTATATCAACAAAAATAATTTCTTAGAAAAGTAAAGGGGGTTCTTTTAAAAAAAAGAAATTAAACCAAACCAAATAGAAAATAGAGAAGAAGCTCAAAACATTTTGTATTGTTTAAAAATTTTCATGTATATTTTAAGGGGTGGCAACAAATTAAAAAGAAAAAAGGAAAGATAAAAGGGTAGCAGATCTGATATTCTCTCTCTCATCATCTTCCCCCTCTCTCTCTACAGGGCTCGCTCTCTGTCGCTCGCAGCGTAATTGTTCTCGAAAGCTTGTAATTGATGCCGCAAAAGGGGGAGGAACAGTATTAATAAGAACCCTACCAGAAAGCCGAATAAACCCTAGATCCATCAACAAATATTCGTTCATTTTTTTTGGTTGAGTTTTCGAGCTGCTTAAGGATCCAAAAATGGCGACTTCTGCACCTCAATCTCAATCTCAATCTCAATCACAGCCCCCCTCTGCCGAAGAAGAAGCGCTGAAGAGGAACACCGATTGTGTTTACTTCCTTGCTTCGCCTTTAACCTGCAAAAAGGTCCTTGTTTTCCGCTTTTTTCTTTCCGCCCTTTTCCTTTCTCTTGTATGCGTGCATATCTCTATGTCGTCTTTTCCCTTGTAGAATATCCACTGTTCCTCCGATTTATTTGGATATGGGTTTTTGCCTGGGGGCTATGATTTAGATCTTCCTCGGGTAGGGTTTTGATTGTTGGAATTTAGTGAAGGATAGGCCTTAATTCATTTTTGATTCGATTTCAAATGTTGTTTAAATTCGGTTTACTATATTGCATATCGAACGTTTAGTTCTGTGCGCGCGCATTCATTATAGTGGCTTGCTCTTTCCTACATAATATCTACTGTTCTTTCGGTTAATTTTGATATTTGTTTTTTTTTTTTTCTGTGGACTGCGATGAATTAGATCTTCCTTAGGCAGGGTTTGTTCCGAAATTTAGTGAAGGACTAAGGGCCTCAATTTATTTCTTGATTCGTTTTTAATTGTCGGTTATGTTTGGTTCAGCTCCTCAGGATATTGCATATAGGCTCTTTTTAACTCTTGCAGATGTGCTTGCCTCAACGTTTAGTTTTCCCCTGGGAAATTTAACGAGTTTTTCATATATAGTTCTGATTTCTCTTTCTTTCTTTCTTTTTTTGCAACTTGCGTCAAGGTCTTGTGTGTGTGTTTCAGAGTTTGGTGTTGCCATGAATTTGTTAGCTCATAATCCTCTTGTCTTGAGAAAGATGCAGAAACTCTGTTCCTGGAACATGTGATTAGTTTACCTATTAAAACTCTATCATATGAATGTTCACTTAGTTTTTAGTTTTATTGCTTCATCAAAGGAAAGGATAATTGAGTGTGACAAAATGCAGTTTTAATTGGTGTTGAAGATTGGATGAAAGATTAATTCGTCGATCTTATGGAGAATATGTTTGCTGGCCCTGTGATATGACACTGCTAATTTAGTAGATGAACTCATTTTAATAACCTCATTCTCCGTAGATCCACGACACTGATTTCCTTTGCTGAAAATATATGCAGTGTATTTGTTTTGCTTATGCTAGTTGATTACTTACACATCTTGTAGCTCTATCCTTCTTGAAGCTGGGTATAGTTTTTTGTTAATATATTCTTGTAACTAGTCATATTTTATGCTATATATCAGGAGTATTTTGTGTCCTTAGCGCTTGGTGAATTTTCTTGAAACAAATAATGGGCCCACAGTTTGTATTGTATATTCACGATTCATTCACTTCCTAAATGGATGGTCTGAATAGATCTCAGTTTAATTTTATTATGTGCATCTAAAAATGAGTAAGGTGATAGGCATTGAACATTTTAATTGAATGAAACTTGTTTTCTGAATATATCTTCCTGAATTTTGTTTATATGTGGTTTTAATACATGTGAGTTCATTCTTACAGGGCAGCGAATGTGATTATCGCCATAGTGAAATTGCACGGGTAAACCCCAGGGACTGTTGGTACTGGTTACATGGTAACTGCTTGAATCCGAAGTGCGGTTTCCGTCATCCGGTTAGTTTGATATGTCTCTTAATATAAATAATATACTTTCTGTTATGACTCATATTCTGAATGAGCATGAAGTTTAGAATAGCACATTAATTGTTGATTTGATCTGTTTTTTATACTGTTATTTGATTATATGCCTCTTTTATTCTCTCACCTTTTTGGCTCTTCAGCCTCTTGATGGATTGCTGGGAAATCAAATTCCGACATCTACTGGCCCCTCTACACCAGTTCCTCAGGCTGTCACAGGCCCAGCATTGCATCTCCCAAATGCTCCTGCCAAGCAAGCTGTGTCGTGTATATTTTTTCAAAAGGGACACTGTTTGAAAGGCGATTGGTGCCAATTTCTTCATGTGCCAATTTCCTCAAACACCAAAGCCATATCTGCGCCAGTAAAAACCTCTGCTGTTGAACCTGCAAATATAAAGAAACCTTCCAGTGCGGTGGAGAAGCCTGTGCAGCAGAAGGTTGCACCTATAAATGTAGCTAAGTCTCTCAATGAAGTTACACGGGCAAAGCCAATGGCAGAAGTGGTATCTTCTGCTTCTAGAAACGAACCCGCTGTAAGCAGAAGGGCACCACAAACATCAGGCACTACTCTATTCCCTGGG